>JADRCD010078176.1:473-15012 GCA_019843815.1 Montemys delectorum | reverse complement strand
CTTTCCTGATCTAGAATAGCCTTTCCTGATCTAGAATAGCCTTTCCTTGGCTGATAGGGAACAAATGGCTCATGTTTATTGCAGGGACCCTGAAAACCCCTTTGTCAATTTTCCAACAATAAGGAATATTTGTATCTCTGGATGGTGTACATTTATAAGCCCTGTGTTTGTTCCTTCCACATCTTTTATATATCACAGGAAGCTCCCTCCCTGGCTTATCATTTATCATTTTAAAATTTATCCTTAATGTAAGGCTTCTAGAATCACTGAAAGAAGACCGCAGACTCGAATAGCATGGAGAGACAGAGAACGTTTATTCTGCAGAAGCAGCCAGCGTCCAGGAGTCAACTGTCCAAGCAGAGTCACAGCGCCCCTCAGGCAAGCCCAAAGGCCCCTCATAGAACCAGCTGGGGCTCTCCAGTTGCAGTTGGGTCACCTTCACCAGGACTGGTTGGGCTTTATGGTATGGGATACTTGTGCATTTCTGGTTGGTTCATACCTCAAGAGAGAAATTGTTGCCTTATAGGGAGGAACTCTTTCATACCTGTTCTAAGCCCCTGCCCAGATGTCAGGGCAGTTGCTGACTGGCTGCCCTTTTTCTGTAGTTTCTACATAAGGAAGCTGGGCTGTCTTGGGAAATTGAATTTTAAAGCCTAACATGGCTGTGCATTCTAAAATGGAGTTAGGTCCTCTCATTAGGCACTGCTTATCTCCAGCCCTTTAGGAAATGTCTACCACAGCTAAAAGTATTGGGAGCCCAGAGCACCTTTTGCAATAGCCTGTGCAATCATAACTGAATTGGAAATGCTAGATCCAATATCCATAGTAGTTTTAATCCATAAATAAATAGGTGTAAATCTGACCCTAGAAATTCTAATAGCTTTTTTGCATTCAGCATTAGCATTCTCAAAGCTAAAGATTTGATTGAGTGGCTGGTGAGATGGCTCAGTGGGTAAGAGCACTGACTGTTCTTCTGAACATCCTGAGGTCAAATCCCAGCAACCACATGGTGGCTCACAACCACCCGTAATGAGATCTGACACCCTCTTCTGGTGCTACAGTATACTTATATATAACAATAAATAAATCTTAAAAAAAAAAAAAGATTTAATTGAAAGTTCTCTAGCACCTGGATCTGATATTGCTCTATCTACAAAGCAACCATTGCTTAAGTTGCTTTGTAAACATTCAGTTATATAATACTTGTTTCACATAGGGGGTGTTCAGCAGACTACCACTGCCTCCTGGAGTCTTACATCTAGCATCTGTGTTGGCAACCAAATTCATTGTAACATTATAAGTTTCTTTCATCTGTGGGTAACTTATAGTGAATGGGAAAGTCACTGTGAGCTTTCTTTCTTTCTTTCTTTTTTTAGATTTATTTATTATTATACCTAAGTATACTGTAGCTGACTTCAGACACACCAGAAGAGGGCGTCAGATCTCATTATAGGTGGTTGTGAGCCACCATGTGGTTGCTGGGATTTGAACTCAGGACCTTCGGAAGAGCAGCCAGTGCTCTTGCCTGCTGAGCCACCTCTCCAGGACCACTATGAGCTCTCTAATAGGCTTGGGCAGTCCTGTCATAAGTTGGCACTTGAATGGGAAAGTCACTGTGAGCTTTCTGATAGGCTTGGGCAGTCCTGTCATAAGTTGGCACTGCAGGCTTTGGATGGAATGTTTCTGAGTGGAGAAAACATTTAATTCTGATTTACAAGATCATCTAGTTTCTGTTCTATAGCTTGTACTCTAGTGTTCTTCTTCTCCTTATCTAAGGCTGCTTCCTATGAATTTGAGAGAGAACACGATTTATTCCTTTCTTCTTGATCCTGATCTATCTTAGAAAGATTGTTAAACTTACTGTAACCCATATGACCCATGACAACTAAAATGGAACTACACAGGGTCCAGGTGCCTCTTCTATATTATTTTCCTTTTTTTTTTTTTTTTTAACATTTTCTTTTTAAATCTTGTTCTTTCTTACTTCAGAGACTTTACTTTATTATATTCAAATATTACTATTTTTCTAATATCTATACTCAGTTTCTTCCCTTTCTTCAGCATCTATGTACATTTACAAAACACTTGTACTTATTTCTCTCAATGCTTCCAAACTTACTATATCTGCACTTAAGCTTCCCTAAACTCTGTCCTGAGGTCTGGCCACTCTGAGTATAATTTTTGTTTGTTTGTTTGTTTTCCTAGACAGGGCTTCTCTGTGTAGCCCTGGCTGTCCTGGAACTCAGAAATCCGCCTGCCTCTGCCTCCCAAGTGCTGGGATTAAAGGCGTGCGCCACCACTGCCCAACGTAAGCATACATTACTAATTCTGAGGCCTGGAATTTCAGTTTCTTATGTACTGCATGATGTCACTACTCTACATTTGTGTATCTGGGGAGATCTTAAGTCTGGCGTTAATGTGGAACTTGTACCTTATATTTCAGGGGCTTTCATGGTATCACTTGAGATTCAATAATAAAGGTATGGAGACATTTGTATAGTATAAGGCCATCAGCCGGCTTCTGGGGGTGTCCCTTGGCAGCCCAGTTAGGACCACCCAGCCTCCCTGCCCTGCTCCTGTTCTGTGAGTGCTGGCCTTATGTGTGACAGATGGTCCCTTGCCCATGGTGGTTGGCTATTTAGGGAGGACTTAGGAACAGTCTCCAAATCACAAGATTGCTAAGAAATACTGGAAGTAGATTTCTATTTCCTAATAGCTACCCTCCCAGTTTAAGCTCAGGCAGCCATGTTAAGTACCTGAAGCAACAGGCCCAAACCACAGGGCTACTGTGCAAGAACCTGTCCTTTTATTGATAAGGGGACAGACTGGCAGGTTATGGTAGATCTAAGGACGCTATCAGAAACATCTGGTTTACTCACTGTCAGGTAATTTCACTGGCTTCTCCTGGAAAAAACCTAGAGACAAGAAACAATCATTAACTAGAGACCAGTGTATCCCGTCCCGCAGGACTCAGTTATTCGGGGGGGGGGGGTCAAGGGGGACCGAGCCTAAAAAAGAATGGGCGGAAAAAAGGGACGAGACCAAGCAAATGGTTGTCAAGGTCTGTTTAATGAAGGCTAAAGGCCAGACTATATGAGCACCGAAAGAGGAAATAGGGAGGGGCTGAAGGGGATTTGACACAGACACAGAAAGAGGAAAGGACATCTGGAGCGGATGCTGACTGCAGGCCTGAGACATATTGCGGGTTTTCTCGGAATGCTGTTTCCGCATAAACGGCTCTGGGTGTTCAGCCAGGATAAAGGTCAACAGTTTCCCAGGGTGGGGGGTGCTTGGCTCCCAACATCTCCCCCTTTTCTTTCTATAAAACATGAGGGTTGGCTTTTAAGTCAGGGCCAGTGGAGAGCCCGTCTTAGACTACGTGGGAGGGGAGCCCGGCTGCCGGGCATGCCCACTCTCGAGGGAGACAGTTCAGGGTGTCCTGTCGGTCTTGGTACCAGGAGAGGTACTCGCTGAGGTCAGCAACCAGGTGCAGCCTCCTCCGGAACCTTCAAAGGCGGAACCCAGTGCAGTGGGCCTCCTGCTCTAGGCACAGAAGGCATGAGCCAACGGTCTCCGGCTGAAAGCCCTGATGCCTCGGAGATGAAGCAGGAGGGAAAGCAGGATTTTTACGGTGCTTAGTCGGATATAGCCATGTGGTAATTATTATTATCTTTGGCAGACATCTTTAACCCGTCCTTGAGGTCACATGCAGCTAGTTTGATGCTACAAACCGGGCTCATTACCTGTTTCAAAAACACAGCCACTCGGCATGTACCTCTGTCTTAGGTGGACATCCGCCAAAGCCCTAACCCGAAGAGACCACAGGTTTCCGAAATGCACGATTCATCCGCGCAGCTAGTGCCAAGATATGCCTTAAATGCCTGCAAAGTCCAGGAGATGTCAGTGTTCCTCTGAGAGTAACTTTCTTAGAAGTCCTCGCAAGGCCGCTGAAGGATGCAAAGTGGGGAGCAGGCCTCTGTTGAGTTGTAAATTACTGGCTTTGACTCTGGAGGCAGCTACCTAGGGAATAGTTCTCAATTCCCATGTAAATTAGTAGGTCAGGCATGCAAATTCGGGAAATTGCATTGACCTTAGAAATGCTGGAACTTTGGCAGTGGTGAAGACCACAATTAAGTTAGGCCAGCGACTTCGGGATGGTGTTGGCTTTTGGAATGCAAATATTGTAGAGATTGCCAGAACGTCCTTGTTCCAGGCGTGAGCCAATGTATAGAATTGTTCATTTTGCTTTGGGAATAAGCAGTTTTTCATGTACAATTCAAAGCTGGCAGAAAAGGGCTGTCAGCTAAAAGCTAAAAGAAAAAAGAAAAGGAAAAGAAAAAACTTCTCAGCTGTGCATTTGAGCACGTCTGCTAAGAGGGCAAAACGGTCATTGGCTTCTCCACAGCCTATGGAACCATGAAGGCTCCATGTCTGCAGCAAGGGTGGAGAACTGAAGGCCAACGGCTGCCCTTTCCGGGTCGGTGGATGGGAGGTCCTCGGCTGAGCCTCGGATGTCTACCCGATGGTAATAGACGGCAACTGGCTTAGGTAAGGCAGAGTCAACTTGTGACTTAACAAAACTGGTTAATTTATTAAAAGCCCAGGGGCCAAAGGACAAAAGCAATAGAGTGAGATTCCCACAAAGGGTCCCAAAAGGCTGGGGAGCAGGGTGGAGAGCCATGGGGAGGTGGAGAACCAATTCTGATACCAAGATTCTTGCTTCTCTCTATTACGCGTCCTTTCCTCTAGGCTAAATCTAACCTTTTCTATACTATCTTGAACGAAGCCGGTCTTGTTGGAATAAAAGCAACATTCTTCTTTGTGGGCCGCACAGAGCCCTCCCTGTTGTAGGAATACTAGGTCAAGGCCTCACCTATTTTGCAACATCACCTCGGACAAGGAGATTAGGGAATCTTTTAGATTTTTTAAGCCCTTTTGCAATTCCTGTCTATCTCGGCCTATGACGAGACTAAGTTGTGTGTATTGTTGTTGGGAGGTGACCAGGGAGGCAATACCGGTCCCCACACCCACAGCTCCCAGACCAAGAATCACTGCTAAGGTCACCGCGAATATGGGTTCTCTCTTATCTCGGGGCAAGTTAGGACCTCTTTCCCAAAACTGTAGGAGATCCTTCACATGGTGAACCGTTAACTTTGGGAGAAGTTGGACCAAAATACAATAATCTTTATTAGTTAAAAAGGGCTGGGTAACTATATAGGTGGTGAGTCCAGTAGAACATGCCAAGTAAGTACCATCAGGTGCCCCGAGATATTAAAAGGTGGTATTCACAATAATACTCTGATTGCAAACTTCTAGTAAGGCCTGAGGGGGTGTCGCGACCGTCTAGGCCAACAAAAACGACGTGACCCAAGAGCTCTTCTTTAAGCAGTTTATTCAGGAACCTTGAACAATCTTCTTCTTCTGACTGACTGACTGACTGACTGACCAACTCACTCTTGACTGAGTCACTCACTGACTGACTGACCGACTGACTGCTCTGGCGTCTCCCTTAGCCCTTAAATGCTCCATCCTGAGCCTATCTCAGTAAGCCACGTGGTGGATGCAGATAGGTTGCCAAAGGTGGAAGCAAGCCAAGGAAACAAGCACAGCCAAATAGATGTTGTTTACCACTCTAACGCCCCAGCAAGGAGTGGAAGCCAGTGCCATCTCAGGGCGTGGCCCAGGGACTCTCCACAGTTCCCCCTTTTTTGTTTACAAACAAAGCGGGCAAGAGTAGAGGTCTGATCTCTGATGAACATGAAACAGGGACATTGTACTACCCCACCCCAGGCTTCATGTCTCCCAGGGAGGGCCAGACCCGTCTGATGCCTTTTCCAAAGAGACAGGTTCTGGGGCATCAACCTGTATGCAATCAGACATGCTCTTCTTGAGATTGCTAGCTGCAGGCAGCACACTTCAAGTGCAGTGCTTAGCCTCGAATACCGAATGCCTATAACCCAGAGGTTGATGGACAGTTATTTCTGCATGAGAGCAAGCCATACCTGGGGGGACTGCCCTGCCTCAATGGCTGTAAATGCTTAAACTACCATGGCTGCATTCCGCTTCTGAACAAACCTTATCTTTCACAAACACCAGAGATCAGTGAAACAGACAATCAGCAATAGGGCTAAAAGAGCACCCATGCCCGCCCACTCTTTCAGATGATTCATGGCGGAGGCAATTCAAGATGATAATCCATCAGCCAGCCCCGCATCCACTCTCGTGGAGTCAACAGTGATGATAGTCAATCTCAGCCGATTCATGAGATCCTCAAAACCTGTAGACCAATTTCCTGTAAGATATTGAGACAACTGTCGAGAGAGATTAGCAGCTTGAGTAATACTTTGATATTGAATGGAAGTCACACACAAGTCAGGATATTTCCACTCGCAGCCCACTTGTGCTAGCTGCCAAAGGGTATCTATTTGTTCTTACTCAGCTGCATCACCGCAGCTGCTAGTCCTGCATTGGTTAAAGGTCCTCCTAGCTCTCGGCACACCGTCATCCAAGCCTCTAGTCCCTTGTTTTTATATGGAGTAATGGTGGCTCAGCACTCCTTAGTGCACTGCTCATACACTAGTTGTTTGATCAACGGCATGGCTGCATCTGGATCACCAAATATTCTCCCTGCAGCTTCTACTAGTCTAGCCACAAAGTCAGAAAACGGCTCCATGGGGCCCTGTAAAATTTTTGTAAGGTTCCCGCTTACCTCCTCTTTATTAGGCAAGGACTTCCATGCCTTGATAGCAATCTGATTCACCTGCTCAAAGACTTTCAATGGGTAACCAGTCTGTTGATTAGCAAAGTGACCTTGCCCCAAAAGCATATCCCTATCCCAGGCTTGATTCCCAGCTGCACAATTAGCGTCTGCCTGTTCATTAGCAAATTCAATGAGAAAAGCTTTAAAAATTGGCTACTCAATTCGCTTTACCTCAAAACCTTATTGCTCGCTGCTCTCCGGAGTCTTTATAGCCTCTACTTCCGAGGACTTTCCTTCTCAGTTCGCTTCACCGAGAAACTTTATTGCTCCTCTCTGGAGTCTTTATAGCCTCTACTTCCGAGGACCTTATTGTCCCTCCTTACCTGGGAAATTACCAGCCAGCTGCACTGACTGCAAAAAGTTCTGAGCCCCCGTAGCAGAGAGAAAGGGTCCCCGTACGGACCACCATTATGTCGCGACCGTCTCGGCCAGCAATAACGATGCGACCCGAGAACTCTTCTTTAAGCAGTTTATTCAGGAACCTTGAACAATCTTCTGACTGACTGACTGACTGACTGACTGCCTGACTGATCTTGCCCCAGAAGCATAATGACTGACGACTGACTGACTGACTGACTCACTGACTGACCGACTGACTCACTGACTGACTGACTGCCTCGGGCACCTCCCTTAGCCCTTAAATGCTCCATCCTAGGCCTATCTCAGCAGATAGGTTGCCAAAGGCAGAAGCAAGCCAGGCAAACAAGCACAGCCAAATCAGGTGTTGTTTATCACTCTAGTGCTCCAGCAAGGAGTGGAAGCCAGCGCCACCTCAGGGCGCAACCCAGGGGCTCTCCACAAGGGGGGAGCATGGATGGCCCCAAAAGGCACAAACCACAACCCGACACCTGATTCAACTTGAGTCCCTTGTTGCTTTTAGGGTGGCACCCAAGCAGACTGGTATCATTGATCATGGCGATCTCTCCAAACACTGCTATTCCTTCGTAAAAAAGGGGCTGCGGGGAATAGCGAACCCAAAACTCCTCATACTGAAAGGTATAGGCCGCATGCATGGCAGCTATAGAGGCACTGACCATAGAAAGGATCAATTCTGCAGACGAGGGGGATCCAGCAGGCAAGGTGGGCTGAAATATGGTAACCGAGGAAGGAGTGGGTGAACTAGATAGGTTAGAATTTTTCAGTCTGAGGGGGTTTAGCCTGTGGGGGCTTTCTATGTAAAACAGGATTGGGTCCCATCGACACTTTTGGTCGGTCTGGAATGGCCTTCTTCAATTGGACTTTAAAAGAGAGGCATGGGTCCCTTCCTGAAACATAAGCGCAAAGGCCCCACTCCACCCCTCTCAAGGCCTCCCAGGGAAAGGCCTTTCCCTTATCAGTAAAGGTAATTTGCAAGGTGTTACACCATGAGTTGCACTGTAAGTTATACTGGGTGGGTCCCGAATAGGGCCGTCCCTCAGGCAGGTGATGTCTTTTGACCTGTATGAGGTCCCAAGAGGAGGAGGGCTTCCAATAAGTGTCTCCAGTGGTTTCACAGCCCCAAGAGGCCCAAAAATGTTGGGGTCTGTAACCACACTTTTGTCTCAAGGACTGATCCCAATGATTGTCAGGACAGGCATAAATTGGGGCAAGAGTAAAGAAGGATCTGACCCACTTATTATAACATCCAGGGACTGTGCTGCATCTACTTTGTGTGGTGACAGGTCTAGCCTGTGGCATGTAGTGGCTGGGGGTGTCCCAGGCCTCCCCAACCCCCAGAGCCAATAGGCATACATAGGTCCACCTCTAAGGGCACTCATGGGACAGAACTTCCAATTATGGAAATGGCATTGACTATGTCACTGGCCTCATTAATAACCAGCCAGGTGTTATTATATTATAATATAATATAATATTATAAAGTTGGTGGGGCTTTTTCCTTGTTGACTCCTTGTGATATTCTCCCTGGCAGATGGGTAAGTGTCCAAATCCAAAGGATCAGGAACGGCTTCCCTGGGGGCATCTTCCTTTTTCTGCAAGCAACACAATTAAGGTTCTTTCTCAGGGGCTTCCCTGGGTGGGTTATATGGTTTTATTAGGCAGCCATCTGGCATTTTGTGCTCCTGAATCATAAATACAAGCATGCCCTTTGCCCCACATAAGGATCGGGTCTGGACCCTGCCATTTATTGGACAAGGGGTCTCTCCACATGGCTTGTGCATAATTATCAGCAGTTGAAGGTTACCAAAGGTGATCTGCAGCAGATTTGCCTGCAGAGTCTTACGTGAGAAAATTTAAAACAAATAATGCATGATTCAAGAAGATCCTAAAGTTGCCAGAATGAGGATATAAAATTCCCCTCCCAGACTGTAACTTAAAAAGCATATTTTTAAGGGTTTGATGAGTCCTTTCTACAATACCTTGGCTGTGAGGGTTATAGGGGATGCTTGTAATATGCCTAATGCCTATCTGAGCGCAAAATTGTTTAAAGCTGGAGCTAATATATCCCGGGCCATTATCTGTCTTGAGGATCTTGGGTTGTGGTATAACTGCCAGACAGGAGAGAACGTGGCCAATAGCATGTTTGGTGGCTTCTCTCGTTTGTAAGGAAGCACAGATAAAGCCACTGAAGGTGTCAACGGACACATGAATACATTTTAGCTTCCCAAAGGGGGCATAATGAGTAACATCCATTTGCTATAATTCACCCGGAATCAATCCACAGGGATTGACTCCTACATGTAGCTCTGCATAGACTAAGGGCTGATCTGGCTGCCAGCTGTTCCTCGTGGCCAGGAGAAATGGGATGGGTTGAGGGGCCCGGGGCCTGTTTCCCTGAAGGGGAGGTAGAGGATTCCCAGAGATGTCTGTTTTGGATCAGCAAGTATTGGCCCAATGCTTGCCCCTCCTGCAACGTGGGCCGAGGGTATTAGGCTGTGCAAGCCAGGCGGCGGGACCCACAGGGGGATAGGGAGTATTAGTAGGAGGAGATATAGTGGGACACTGCCGGGCGAAGTGTCCAAGTTGACCGCATTTAAAGCAGCCCTTTTGAGGACTGGCATGTTGGAGAGCCGTGCGAACTGCGAGGTGGACGGCTTGTGATACCTTGTAGGTAAAGGTGTCCACATCACAGCAGAGATGAATCATTTCATTAAGGTCTTTGTCCTTAACCCTGCCGCGTAACACAGCTTTGCAGGCCGAGTGGTGTTTTCATAAGCCAGCTGTTTTATAAGCATACTGTCTGATTCTTCCTGGCCCAAGGTTCATTCTGCAGTCTCAAGTAGGTGGCTCACAAACTTGCTATACTCTTCTTGAGCTCCCTGAACAACCTTGGTTAGAGGTGTAAAAACCAAGCCTCTGGCTGGGATTGCTCGCCAGGCACCAAGGGCAGCGCTAGCAGTTTGAGCCAAGAGACCAACAGGAAGGCGCTGCTGGCGGGCCTCTGCCACATACTTGCCCTGGCCACTAAGTTTCTCAAAGGTCTAGGTCACACTGGGCGACCTGGGGTGTGCTGCGGCGACCTGGGGTGGGCCGCGCCGACCCTGCCCAGCAGGAATTAAGACACAACACAACCGGTTCCTTCTCTTAGCGGTTTACTCAGGATACTTTACAGGCAGCATTGTGTGGAGGTGAGCCCACGATCCCTACTCAGGCACAGCTTATATCCTAGTAGGAGTCCATGAACTCATGCCATGTGTCGTCTCCCCATAGGCCAGGGAAGATCATGCCACTCAGAAGCACAACCTACAAGCCAAATCAGGTGTTGTTTATCTCAAAGCTCTCGACCATCTGTCGCCATCTTTAGGGCGCGGTTTGGACGGCTCTCTACATATCCCCCTTTTTGTTTTACAGTGAAACGGGCAAGAACAGAGGTCTGATCTTTGATGATAGAAACAGGGACATTGTACTACCGCACCTCAGGCTTCATGCCTCCCAGAGAGGGCCAGACCCATCCAATGCCTTTTCCACAGAGACAGGTTCTGGGGCATCAACCTGTATGCAATCAGACATGCTCTTCTTGAGGTTGCTAACTGCAGGCAGCACACCTCAAGTGCAGTGCTAAGCCTCCCATCCCGAACTCGACGATGTCAAAACACTATCACTTTTCTTGCTGGATGACAGCAAGCCATGCTTGGGGGGACTGCCCTACCTCAATGGCTGTAAATGCTTGTGTTATCATGGAAAGATCTCTTTTTCGGGCTCGAGCCATATGGCAGAGACAACAGAGGCAGAGAACAGAAACTCTCACTAAGGTCTAAGCTAATACCCCTATTTCTGCCCACTCTTTCAAATGATTCACGGCAGAGGCAATTCAAGATGATAATCAGCCAGCCCTGCATCCACCCTCGTAGAGTTAATACTGACGATAGCCAATCTCAGCCGATTCATGAGATCTTCAAAACCTGTAAGATACTGAAACAACTATCGAGAGAGATTAGCAGCCTGAGTAATATTTTGATATTGAATGGAAGTCACACACAGTCCAGGATATTTCCACTCGCAGCCTACTTGTGCTAGCTGCCAAAGGGTATTTATTTGTTCTGACTCAGCTGCATCACGGCAGCTGCTAGTCACCAGTCTGTTGATTAGCAAAGCAACCTTGCCCCAAAAGCATATCCCTAACCCAGGCTTGATTCCCAGCTGCGTGATTAGCAACTGCCTGTTCATTAGCAAATTAAAGTGAAAGAGGCTGTGATCCCGTAAGCACGGACAGACTCAGCCAAGGACTTTATAACCTTAAAGTCCAAAGGCTCATGAAAACGCTGACCCTGTGCATCTTGAAAAACTGGATAAACAAGTGACAATTCAGTTCTAAATGTAGGGTTGATAGTAGGCCCCGTATCCAACTCTCCTTTTCTGACTTTACCGAACGCTCCTCTTTTATCTGCTCTAATGCTGCCTGTCCTTTCTCTACTGCTTTACAGCACCTTTGATCTTCTAGACACCCCCTGATTAGCGTCCATACTGGTCTAACACTGCTCTTAAGCATCCCCTGCTCCCATGCAATTCCACCTTTTGAATCTGTTTGCAGGGTTATAAGGCAAAAACAGGCCACCAGAGTAACGGTGAAAGCAAGTAGATGCAGCATTGTAATTATGACCACAGCAGCTAGTGGTGGCATACCCAAAACCAAGGTCATTACCCCCCTTTTTTCTAGCATGTTGCTTGTCACTCGCTTTCCGCTTTACCGTGGACTTTCATTTTGCCTTTCTCTGAGGACTTTTCTCTCTTGCCGCTTTTACCGAGGACTTTCGCTTTGTCTCTTTCCCGAGGACCTTCTAAGCTCTGGCCCTACTTACCCGGCACTTACCGATCGCCGTCTCTTTCCGAGAACCTTTCTTTAGTTCGCTTCACTGCGAAACTATCGCTCCGACCCGAAGTCTTTATAGCCTCTACTTCTGAGGACCTTATTGTCCCTTCTTACCTGGGAACTTACCGATAGATCGCCCTGTCCGTTAAGAGTTCTGGAACCTCACGGGACGCTTATCCGAGTATTTATCCCTGTCGGGGCCACCATTATGTGCCACGTCAACCCTGACCAACAGGTATTAAGACACAACACAACCGGTTCCTTCTCTTAGTGGTTTACTCAGGATACTTTACAGGCAGCATTGTGGAGAAGTGAGCCCGCGATCCCTACTCAGGCACAGCTTATATCCTAGTAGGAGCCCATGAACTCATGCCACGTGTCATCTCCCCATAGTCCAGGGAAGATCATGCCACTCAGAAGCACAACCTACAAGCCAAATCAGGTGTTGTTTATCTCAAAGCTCTCGGCCATCTGTCGCCATCTTTAGGGCGCGGTTCGGATGGCTCTCTAAACTGGGGAATTTTTGATTAATGGCTGCAATGGTCTGACATCGATCAAAGAAGTCAGCTTTCCATTACAAAAATTGCCCCCGCGTCAGGATGGACTGAACCACTCTGACCCATTCCCCAGGAATCATGTTTCCTCCCCCTGGGATGGTCTCAAGGATAGAGAGGGTGAAGGGGGCATTAGGCCCATAAGTCCTGACTGAGGTATTAAGTTCTTTTAGAATCTTGAAACGCATCCTGCAAAACTCAGTTCGCTCGGCAGGCGCTTGCTCTTCATTTTCGCTTTCTTGGTTCCTCGTCCTCACTATCTGATTCGGCGGGGGAAGGGGGCTTGTCTGGAGCAGGCTTGCTCGGGGCACACGGGGGATCATTTGTAGAGGATGTAGAATTGGAAGCCCCTGCAGAGTGGGTAACTGTCCCGCACCAGTCCCCGCCAGCAGGAATGATACGGCACACGCAGGATCCTTCTGCAGTAAAGCTTTAATGCATCTTGAGAGGGGGAGCACAAGCTTTCAGGGGAGAAGACCCAGAGAGGCCAAACCCCAGTCCTTAAATAGGAAACAGTAGCCCGCCTAGGACGTGTCACCCAGGGGTTGGCTGCAGCCAGTCGGCCGATCTCGTGATCATGAGGAAAGGGAGCAGTAAGAGTGGAAAAACACCTCAGCACATGCGCAGTCCAACCGCCAGCTGGGCGCGGCAGCGGGGGCCAGCTCCATCTTGTAATGGCGACTGTCAAGACAGCTCCTCACAGGTAACAATAGAGAAAGCCAATGTCTTGGGCTTAGGGCCCCGAAGGGGTTTATTTTTAAAACGACCTGGGGCTTCGGCCGGGGGAGTGGATGTTGCTGTAGCAGAAATTGCAGGCAGAGTAAATAGAGTCTCCTTAAAGGAGCCTTGAAGTGAAGCAAGTTCCATAGAAAGCTGAGCAAATTGTTTTTGAAGATGTAAAATCTCCTTTAATTCTTTTACTCGAGAGGAAAGTCTTTCTTTGGCCTCAACAAGGGTAGATGTGGGCAGAGACAGGGACAAAAAGGTAGGAGTGCAAATCTGAGGTGCATAGGGAGAAGGGCCACTTGGAGGAGCCAAGGCAAGTGGTGGCCAGTCAGGATTATGGTTAGCTAAAAGTTCTCTTTTAGTCTATATATTCAAGACTCTTACTTAGAATTACGATGTTCTCTGAAAACCTTTAACTTCAATTTGCTTCATTTCTCTACAGGGCTTTGAACATAATGAGGTATCAACATGGTAGTTTAAATCACATAGGTTGTCTGCTCATTCCAGCTACAGCTATTAAGAGCACACATGGCAGGTATTAAGTCAGGACACCAAGTGGATCTTACCGTATACTCACTCTCCTGGGGACACTAGATCTCTCAACCATGTGTTGGACAATTCTGAGTTGCCAAAGTTTAGGGCTCAGCAATTAAGAGCCCTGACTGGCTGCTCTTCTTGGAGTTAGGTTCAATCCCTAGCACCCAGCACCCATATGGAAGTTCACAACTATAACTCCAATTCCAGGGGGATTTGATGCCCTCTTCTGGCCACCACGGGCACTGCATGCACATGGTACAGGCATGCAGACAAAAAATATAAAAATAAAAATTTTATAAATAAAGCCAGATTTTTCAAAAGATCTTTTATGTTAATATTGTAGTAAGTTTCAGACTAGGGCTGACGCATAGAAAACTAAATATTGGAATTTATTTCTACAGACACAAAATTCTCATGGTCTCTATATGCAATCAGAATGCCTCAAAATTCATCTGTTCCCGCTAGAAAGGGGACAAAGAAACCTAAAACCTGGACTCTACACACAGCTGCATACCTTTCTTCTGGAAGTCGGACCAGTTCACCTCAAGCTTCAGAGCTGCAGAAGAAACACCAGAAGCAATCAGACCCGCAACAATGAGATAATAAAGCAACACAACGATGTAGAGACTATGTTGGCATTAATTCCCTTTTTGTATAAGCAGAATCCTTAATGTACTACCCAGTGCATTGGGTCCATCTACTCAGGAATGGTGG
>JADRCD010078174.1:5528-15734 GCA_019843815.1 Montemys delectorum | reverse complement strand
GTTACCTATGTCTTAAACATTTGTGTTGTTGTTGTTTTTTTTTTTTTCTAGGCTGTTCGCTGCTACGAATCTCTGGTCTTAAAAGCTGAAGGGAAAGTGGAGTCTGATTTCTTTTGTCAATTAGGTCACTTCAACCTCTTATTGGAAGATTATCCAAAAGGTAATCTGTCTTGTTGATTCATATATATCTCCCTATATTATATTTCTACACACACACACACACACACACACACACACACACTCACATTCACACACACACGGATTTTTGTGGGGTAATACAAAACCACAATACATACATATATATTATATATATTATATAATATAACTATTATTGGAAAGGCAAGTAATATAGGGAAAGAAACACATGAAATTGAACTTTAAATAAAACTAGTTTATTTTTTAAAATGTTTTTCATCAAGAAAATTAAGTTATATCTCTGAATGTAGGAGTTAGTCCTCTGAGAGTTGCCTTTTTCAAGGATCTAAGGTACCAAACTAGACTCATAGGAATTTAAAAAGCTACCTGCCCTTCCCCAGTACAGAAAGAAAACTCCACAGTAAAGGAAAACTGTTCTTACAAGTGATAACAGTTAAACTTTGGGTAACACTAAATATCTGTATGCACTGGATGTATTTGTTTTCAGCAAATGTGAGCAGGGTACCTAATGGATAGTAATGGACTGTTGGTATTTCACATTGCTATTGTATCATGCCAGTTTTGGGTCTAGTCACACTTGCATTTTCCTAATGGAAGTGTAGTTTTCGTCTGAAATGTTCATATTTTGTGAAATTCCCAGTTTAGCTCTGATATTTATATTTGCAGATTATATAAACATCTCCAAGTTTCTGTCTTCTATCTAGTATGTAAAAGTCACACAAGTAGAAGGTGATCACTTAGAGATTTTATGATTGTTATGTAATGCTACCTAGTACTGAGCAAAATAGCTTCAGTTCATGAAGATAACAGGCATTAATAACAGTGCTTAACATTTTTTACATGTATTTGGTTTTGTGTGTGTGTGTGTGGGGGGGGCATGCATGTAGTATGGAATGGAGAGAACAACATTTAGAATCAGTTTTTTTTCTTCCACCTAGAGGGTATCAGGGATTGAGCTCAGGTTGTCAGGCTTGGGGACAGGTGCTTTTTCCCCACTGGCCCAACACTTACTGTTTTAACATCAGTTGAAGCTGGCAACATTTTTAAAGCAAACTGTCATACTAAAAGTATACAGAATTCTATGGAATCTGTTTTGTTTTAATTTTACACCTTTATGTATTGAGAGGGCATGTTAGTTTGACAACACATAAAGAGGGGCCTAGAGTTGAAATAACTTCATAGAGCTATCTGTCTTATAGTGACCTTAGTTATCACTAAACCATGTATTTTTTTAACTCTTATTTTTATTTCTTATTTTAAATGTACTAATTAATTAATTGATTAATTTATTTGTGTTTGCACTTATGTATAAGCACGTTTATGACATGAGTGTGGAGATCAAAGGACAACTTGTATAGGACAACCATGTGGGTCCTAGCGCAAATCTTAGGCCATTAAACCTGTCAGCAAGTGTATTTCTTTACCTGCTGAGCCACTTTGCCAGCCCTTAACTTTTTAAACTTCATTCTTCAGTGAATTTAGCTGCATTTTAAATTTATAAAATGTTCAGTTAGGGGCTGGAGAGATAGATGGCTCAGCATTTAGTAATTCATAACATTGTTGTATAGATGCCATGTTTCTGCTAACCATCAATTCACAGCGTATTTCTTGTAACTCAGTGTCATTTAATTTGGATGATATTATGTGATTTCTTCAAGAATTCCTAATTTTGAAAGTGAATTTTCAAACATTGAAAACTTAACTCATAGTTTAATTTCCATATTTTAATTTTTAAATTTCTAAAAAAATTCATAGTTTAATTTTCAATTTAATATGTTGGTTAGTAAAATTGTTTTTGGAAAACGACTAATATCAAATGATGTGATAATGTGTTTTGACTCACTTCCCACTAATTGTTCTAAGAATTAGACCCAAGATTTCTGCATTCAAGATAAGTATATACCATTGAGCTACACTTTTACTTCAATACTATGTTTAAAAATAAACTTTAAAAAAAACTTAAAAATTTTCTTCTATGTGGCATTCATAATTTGAAAGCATTGCATAGAAATTTCCAGAAGCAATTAATTTCCATATTGGACTCAAATATTCAGCCACATAGACATAAAAGAATATCTAAAGAATATATGTACAGTTTATTGAATATTAGAAATGATACTTAATTGTTATACAGGTTAAGAATTGGAACAGTACTGGTGCATCCTGTGTTTTCATGAGTTATTATCCTCTACTTTTTTTCCATGGGTATACTCTATGTCCTGAAATTTCAATGTTTTCTTAGTTTTCTTTTTCATTTTCTTAGAACCACTGTTAAATTTTTTTTCTCATAATATATTGCCTAGTTTGGAAAAATTGAGCAAAATGCCAAGTCTCATGACATATCTTAGAAGTACAACATTTAGAGGCTGAGGCAAGAGGATTTGGGAGTTTGAAGCTTGTCTCGAACATGAGAATAAACACAAATATAGCTATATACAAAAAGTACCTTTTATTTACAATCATAGTAGTAGGTTCTTAGCAGATGTAAAACTAAACAAGAGTTCATGGTCTAGCTGCTGGTTACTTAGCAGTTTATGAGTGTACCCCTCCCCTCTCTTTAGGTGTATGGGAGTTTGCCTACACATATGTCTATGTACCACATGTATGTCTGGTGTGTACAGAGGCCATAAGAGGGCATCTGATCCTTTTGAACTGTAGTTACAGACCCATGCACTATATGGGTTTTCATAATTGAACCTGGACCTTTGGAAGAACAATCTGTTCTCACCGAGCCATCTCCAACCCTTTTTAAGGAAGAGAGTGGGCTAAGGGCATTTGTCAATCATAGTAAAACTAGTACCCCTAGATAGGATGTAGGACAAGATTTAACAGCCAAATACTAGAAACCCTGGATTGTAAGGATCAGGTAGATGATTTTAAAAAGTAAATCAGAACAGAGTACTTAACACTTGTGCAGCATCCTGTCCATTTTGTAGTATTATAGAGGTGACACAAAGAGATTATCAGACTGTACACAGGTAATAAAAGTGTGGTACTAGATGAAAATCTGGTTTAGGATTATTTGGATCTTCAGGTCTTAAATTGAGAAAGAAGTTACAAATGGCAGTAGAATCTAAGGATAGGCCTCTGTTCTTGGACTCTGTATAGTTATCCTGGGATTTCACTTTATCTTGGGTGTTTTTAAAAACTCATTTTATTTATGCCTACTGGTTTTTAATGAATTATATCCTCTTTGTTGGTATATATTATACTATTAGAGAAACATTTGCCAGTATTTTCTTCAGGAAAGGTTCTGTTATTATTTGATTTCTCTTTGGCCTGTCCTTGACTCTCTAGGCCTTGGGATCTTTTTCAGAAGAATTCAGACAAGACACTCAAGAGTATAGTATAAAAGATATAGTTTATTATTTCCAAGGGATGGGAGTGGGCAGCAGCCAAAGGGATGACCATTGAGAAGGAAAACATTGTCACTGAATAAGAGAGTCCAATGTCCAGAGACCATTGTGCCACCTAAATTTAGGTAGGGTTTATTATTTTCAAAGTTTTAGGAACAGCCAGACTTCCTGAGATGTTTTCTTGTCCAGGTGATGAACAGGCACATTTATACTTGTGGGCCCAAGTGAAGAGTTGATGCTTTAGCAAAGGCAGGTTTTCTAAGTGCCCACTGCAGAATTATTGGTTAAATTTTATCCTTTGCTTCTGGTCTTTCTTTTTGGACTACAGTTACTGATATATTAGCCCTCCAGTAAATGACTTCTGGTTTGTTTGTTTGTTTGTTGTTCATTTTTGAGAGTTCTCTTATTAAACCTCTTAATTATATCCTTCTATTGCATTATTCTGTAATAGTTTTCCAAATTTTGTTCTAGAGCATCCTGTTTTTTTTTGTTTTGTTTTGTTTTTTTTTTAGAATTCTCTTCCTCCCATATGAAAGCAACATTTCCTATCTTTAAAGAGTTTTTCCCTTTTGATGATCTTCATCTTAGTTTTATCATTTATTTTTCGTTTCTTTTATGGCTCCCCCCCTCACTTTCTCGTTACTCGGATACTTTCTTTAGATAGCTGGTAATTCTTAACTCTCCATGTTTTAAGAATTATAAAGTACAACAACTAGAACCTCTGAGCATGTTCAAATAGCTTGTTTAGTCTGATCCACATGGCCTGCTGTTGTTGGAGAATTTATGCATCTGTTTTTGATCACATTGCCTAAGACTTAAGGATTGTTCTTACCTTGGTGGTAATCTTATAAAGTGATTTGGATAAGAGTCTCTCCTCTTCTAAAAATCCACGGTGACTCTAGGTTTAGAGCAAAGCTTTTCTGGGCTTTACAATAGGATATGGATGATGACAGTACAATGCTTCAGTTATTTCTTATCTTTGTGCCTTGAGGAGGTTGGGGTGGGCATGGAAAGAGTGGGTTTGGGAGATGAGTTACATATCACAAGTTTTTAGACATATTCCTGGATGTGTGCCTATACAGTTAAATGGGTGATCCAAAGTAAGGAAGACAGACAAAACGAAAGCAAGTATATCAAGCTTTTATCCTGCTTTAGTTATCTTATGGGTTCAAGTGAGAAATCAGTGCTTATCAGCAAAGGCAAGGGCTTCTAAATACCTACTATAATAATGTTTCATAAGACTTTCTTAAGGTGAAACATAATTGTGACTGTGACTCATAATTATTTTCCTTCTTTTAGCATTATCTGCATACCAGAGGTACTACAGTTTACAGTCTGACTACTGGAAGGTTGGTGTACATTTTCATGCTTATTTCTTACTTGTTTTTGTTGGCACATTTATTGTTGGTTATAAAAAAAATAAAGATTAGAGCTCACTTGTTTTTTTTTAATATTCTGCGGGAAAGAGAATAGAAGAGGGAAATCAGTATCATTTTGTTATTTTCTATTTAACTGTGTTTTATTAAAAAGGATTAGATTGTTGACATTTTATTGACCAGAGATGATCTGATCGCGTGTGAAATAATTGAAAAGTCAAACACAGGCAAACGAACAGCTTTCACCTAGCAAATGCTTGGGTTAATGGTTTGTGTGGTGCTGAGGATTGAACCCAGGGACTTATACTTGCTATATAGCACCTCACAACTGGATTACATTTTCACCCCTTTGTTTATATATTTGTTTTCTCTCTAAGAAATTTGAAGTCACTATATATTCTGGATATTAATCATTGGTGTAGCCCTGGCTGTCCTAGAACTTACTCGGTAGACCAGACTGGCCTTTAATTCTGAGGTCTTTATTGCCCTTGCCTCCAAAGTGCTGAGTGAGATTAATGATGTGCACCACCGCCACCTGGCTTTTATTGTCACTTTTACTGATTGATTTTTTTTTCCTGTGCAAAAGCTTTTTAGTTTATGTAAACCTATTTGTCTTTTTTGGACTTTATTTTCCCGTACATTATTTCCAAAGTCGTTGCCTATACTAATGACATTCTTGCTCCTGAGTTTTATTTTTCTAATAGCTTCGTAGTTTATGTCTGCTTAATTTCGAGTTGATTTTTGCACAATATATGCATAGGGAGCTTAGTTTATCAGAATCAATGTATTAATGCCATTGCCCTTTCTCTGTTAATATTTTTGGTTCTTCATAAGTAGTCAGTTGCTTCTTAATTGCATGGATTTATTCCTAGGATCTCTTTCTTTTTGTCTGTGTACATTGCTAATCCTCATCTTCTGAGCATAATTTGAAATCGGCTAGACCTCCCCTTTGTTATTAACTTTCCATTCATTTGGAGGGGGTGGTCTTTTATACTTCCATGAGTTTACAGTTTCTGTTTCTATCTCATTGTTATTTTGAAGACATGTCTGCAATACATAAATCACCTTGGGTAGTTTGGACATTTGACATTAATATTGCAGTCCACAAAGACAAAACATCTTTCCATCTTTTGGTGTCATCAGATTCCCTCATCAATGTTTTGTAATGTTCATTGGGAATGTCTTTTATTTATATAGTTAAATTTCTTCCTAGATATTTTATTTTTTGTAATATAAAATTCCTTTCAGTATATTCTCCCATACCCCTAGTTGGTGTGTAGGGGAACGTGGTGTGGTGTGTGTTATGTAGCACACAAATATCTGTGCACATGCATGCAGGGGCCAGAGTAAGATGTTGGATGCCTTCCTTATTGCTCCCCAACACTCTTGTGATGAAATCTCTCATTTAACTTGAAGCTTATCATTTCAGCTAGCCTAGCTAGTAAATAAGCTCCTAGGATCTACCTGTTTCTGCACACTAGTGCTGCGGTTACAAGCATTCTTTTATGACATGCCTAGATTTTTACATGGATACTGGGAATTTGAACTCAGGTCCTCATAATTGCACAGCAAATACTCTTACCCACTGAGCCATCTCCCTGGCCCCTGACTCTTTCTTAACAGTTTTTTTTGTTATTACTATGTTAAAATGGCCCCACTACTCATATGTTGATATTTTTGCATTATACTGCGTTGTTTTGAACATGTTAGTAATAGCCTTAGAGTACTAAAATGCATTAGTGTCTTATTAAAGAAAAGAAAAGAAATAAAAAGCACTTCCCCTTAAAGTAATTTTACCAAAAGCTGGCCCAGATAGAAATCCTCTACTTCTTTCTCCCTGTGTCTTCTAGTTTCTCTTGTCTATCTGTTGTTGTATGAGTTTGAATCTGTTTGCCTTAACATGCTGTCTTGGATGAGGGTGGGGGGACAGAGATATTGAGATCCAAACAAAGGGGTTTTTGCTCTGTATTAATTGAACAGCATAGAAAGTATCACATGGAAAAGACATGAGGGATACTTTACAGAACTTGTTTTTCCCCCCTTTGCCTCAAGTTTATTTGCAAAAACAGCATAGGACACTGGTCATCTGCAAATAGTGTGTGTGTGTGTGGGTCACAGCAGTCCATCTGTCTGAACACTGGCAAGGAGCCTTTTCTATGGGGCCTTCACAGGGGCCTGGGCACCTTTGGGAGCCTGAGCTGGAGCTGAAGGTGAAGCTGAAGCCCGAGCCTTAGCTGGAGCTTTGGCCTCCTATATAGCTTGGAATCCGATTCCCAAGCTTGTGGTGAGTGATGAAAGCCCGATGGCTGAGTTTGCAGCCTGTGAAGACAAGAGCCTTGATGGCAAAGACAAGAGCCTTGATGACCTCTGGGTATGCACTCACTGCTTTTGCATTGTTGGTTTGCATCTTCTTCAGGCTTTTATTGTTGTGCTTCTTGGAAAAGCACATGTTCCTCAGGAACTTGGGATCAACCCTCTTAAGAGATTCGTATCTTTGTGATCAGGGTTTTTGATGCCATTTCTGTGCCATTGCAGGACTGGTTGTGTGTGATGTGGTTCTTGGACTTGGCCATATCTGCACAGTAACCTAAGGCTCCCGCAGCACCTGGGATTGGAAGAGAAGGAGAGAGCCAGAACTCTTTAACAGGCTTTTACAAAGAATGGAATATTACTAATTACAATGTGCCCAGATAACAAACAATATTCTTGTGCTGCTTCTAACATTTTTGGTGGATATTTGCTTTATAAGGTTGCTTTTCAACCTATTTGTTGTTTTTAACAAATGACTACCACAGCACACATATCTCTCTGGGTCAGGGACATGAAGCAATATAAAGTTTAAAATTGCAGCTATGTGCATTAGCTTAGGTTGTTCAGTGGGAAATCCACAGCAAGTAAGGTTGGTTATTAACTTGTTCTCTTATAGGTTAAACAAACAGGTAGAATATATAGTACCTCAAGGTATATTATTAACTGGCTGTGAGGTCCAGCAAAAATTCCAGTGTCTTAGAATATAGGATTTATTTTCATAGTAATACATTGCCATATATCTTACTGTATTCATTTACCGATTCTAATAATCTTAAAAGTCTTTAGGTTATTCTGAACATAGAACCACATCATTTACAAACAAGTGCAGTTTAATCTCTCCTCCTGATAATCTTGTTTTGCTTTTTCACTTGACCTGGCTAACACTTCTAGTGTTAGGAAATGAGAGTGGTGATACTTCTTTGGTTCTAGATTTTTGAGGAACTGCTTTTATTTTGTACCTATTCAGTATAATACTTTACAATTTGTTTATGACAATAGTTTCTATGTTCATTTAAATTTTAAGTAGTTTTTCCAGAATCTTTTGTTTAAAAAAAATTAGGTAACATTTACTCTTGTTAAAAAAAAAAAAAAAATAACATCAACTAATGGCCTGGGGCTATGGCTCCAATGATAAGATGTTTGCCCAACATGCACAGAGAGCTCTGGTTCTATTCCCAACACAACATAAATGATACATTTTGGTGCAAGCCTATCATTCTAGTGTTTTGGAGGTGGAGATCAGAAGATTAGGATTTAAGGCCGTCCTTGACCACATAGGAAGTCTGAGGCCAGCCTAGGCTTCATGAGACATTATGTAAAACAAACAAACTTATTATTCAAAAAGCCTTGATCCTCAAAGGATGAAGAATAAATGGCCAGTCAATATATGAAGTATACTTTTGGGAATGTAAACTAGCTGAGGCATTATGCAGATTCCTAAAGAAAACTGAAAGTAGATCTATCTTATGATAAAGCTATGCTATTTCTCTGTATTCACCCAAAAGACTTCAAGCCTATTTATCATGGAGAGTTCTTGGATATTTTTGTCAATTACAGCACTGTTCTCAATAGTTATAGAACAAACCTGGGTATCCAACAAGAGATGATTGGATATAGAAAACATAGTCTCTATAACTGGAATTATTTTCAGTCATAAGGAATATGAAATTATACTGCTTATATGAAAATGGATGCAACTGGAGATAATCACATTAAGCATAGTAAATCAGCCTCCAAAAGACAAATATCTCATATTTTCTCTCATTTGTGGGACATAGATGTTATAATTTTGTCACTTTTTCATATTAGCATTTTGTTGTTGTCTGGGTGAACTATTTTTGGGGAGAATTTATCCTCAGTGATAATTTTATTTGCTTTCCCACAGCCATACCATATAGAAGTTATTTTAAATACACTTCCACGGACAATAATATATTTTAAAAAACTTAAAAAAATTGTGTACCCCTTCCTCCCTTTTTTAAAAGGTTATTTTCATTTTATGTGTATGAGTGTTTTGCTTGCATGTGTGCATATGTACCATGGGCATGCCTGGTTCTGTAGAAGGCCAGAAAAGAAGATCAGATCCCCTGAAACTGGCATTATAGGCTACCTGTGCTGGAAACTGAAGCCTGGTTCTCTATAAGAGAACAGCAAATGCTCCTAATTGCTGAACCATCTTTCCAGCTCTGATGTAAGATTGCTCAATGAATTTATTTACCTTACTAATACCTTTCTCTATGAGTTAAATATCAAAGTATGATGAAGTTTTATTTTTTATTTAGTATAATATAGTTTTAAGGGCCAGCAAGAGGTTGCTACAGCTCATTCTGCTGTCATAGTACTCACATCAGCCAACATAAATTACTAAAAGGAAAAATGCAAATCAGAATACCAAAAAACTCCCAAGAAAGTGAAACTTCAAAATATATTCATTGATGCTGGGTGGTGGTGGCACATGTCTTTAATTTCAGCACTTGGCCTGATGAGCTGCATTTGATCCCCCAAATCTACATCTTGGAAGGAGAGAACCAGCACTAGTAAGATGTCCTTTGACCTCCACTCCTGTATTTTGGCGTGTATATATCCCCAACCCATAAATGTTCTCCATACAAATAAATATAATAAAATTTATTCAAATTAATTTTAGTGCTAATTCTACATGCAATTACAGCTTAATTTGAAGTATTTTTTTCTTCATGTTATATGTGAATATTAAATATGATGAAATTATAGATTCAGTGATATGTTAATTGTGTAATATAAATTTATTTGTATGAAGACATTAACTTTTGTTCTTTTATTGTATTTCTCATTTATTTTTCTTGTATAAACGTGGATATTTTCATTCTTTTATGTTTACTATGTTTTTGAATGTTTGTTAGTGTTTCTTTTGGTATAGTTTAGCTTATTTCCTATCCTTTGTATTTCTTTAAAACCTGTTTCAAGCTCCTAAATCTCTTGACTTCTTTTAAAAAAATTTTTTTTTTTGGTCTTCTTCAACTTTACTG
>JADRCD010078172.1:746-11154 GCA_019843815.1 Montemys delectorum | reverse complement strand
AAAAAAAAGAAAGAAAGAAAGAAAGAAAGAAAAAGAAAAAAGAAAAATCCATCCTGAATGTGGACAGCACCATCACCTGGGCTGAATAAAAAGAGAAAATAGAGAAATATAGCTGAGCACTATCTTTCTGGTTGGCACCATAGACTAAGCTGTTCTTCTCACCATGCGTTCTCTCCATGATGAGCTACATCTCTGCAAACTGTGAGAAAAGGGAAAAGAAACTCCTTATTAAGTTGTCTTTTTCTGTCCAATATTTGTTCATAGCAATGAGAAAAATGATGAAAACATTTGAAATCCTTTCTTCTAGCTTTTTGAAATATATAGTATATTATCATTACCTATATTCATCCTTCTAGGTAATAGTATATTTCTATGTATTGGGAGCCTTTGAATTCCTCTCTGTAGTTCTTTGAGGTGTTGGAAAATGCAGTTAAACTAAAGCGCAACAGAACAAACAGTAGGGTTCATTCTTCCTATTTGTGTTTGGGGTATCATTAGCTAACTCCATCTGCCCCTGTCCAAACTCACCTGCTGCCACACTTCTCACAGTTCTTGTAATGGAAGCTGCTCTTCCTTAGGTTTTTACTTTACTACTTCAAAAAAATCCCGGGCTGTGGGCAAACTGACCACTAAGCTTTCCTGTCTTGTTGCTTTTATGCACAAATTTCCCTCCCAATTTCCAAACTGACACATTTTTACCCCTTTTGATAGTTTCTTTGTTTTAAGAAGTGTTTCATATTGCCTAGGCTCACCTGGACTCACTAGCCAAAATGACCCAGAACTCCTACCCCTCCTGCCCCCATCCCCTAAAGGCTGAGATGGCACACCTATACCGCCACATTTGGCTCATTTTACAGGTCATTTTTAAACCTCAGAAAAAGCCTTAACTTCAACAAAGATTTCCTCAAGCCACCTGACACCTAATGTGAAATGTCATGGTAATTCATACACACCTGTCTGGGGACACTTCTGACTTCCCATGTTCTGTCTTTTTGTTTATTTAGGTCAATTTTATCTGTCTTCTCAAGGAAATCAAGATTAGAGCATTCCTAAAACAATTTTCCATGCTGTCTTCAAGCCCAGTAAGAGATTATTCACTGTGTTAGCTACATGAATGTTTCCAGTATCTGATATGTGATTATTTTAGGTACTGCACAGCCAAACATTGTTAAACAGTTGAATAACTATTTTAGTATACATTAGGAAAGTACCCCCCTTTCCATTTTAGATATTAGTAAAAATATTTTCTTTTGAAAAGTAAGCATATATGCCAGGCAATGGTGAGTGCCTTTAATTCCAGCACTCAGGAGGCAGAGGAGGGCAGATCTCTGAGTTAGAGGCCAGCCTCAGGCATCTAAAATGTGAGTTCAAGGACAGCCAGGACTACCCAGAGAAACCTTGACTCAAAAAAAAAAAAAAAAGAAGGTGGGCTAGAGAGATAGCTCAGAGGTTAGCTCAGAGGTTAAGAGCACTGGCTGCTCTTCCAGAGGTCCTAAGTTCAATTCCCAGCAACCACATAGTGGCTCACAACCATACATATGGAGATCTGACTCCCTCTTCCGGTGTGTCTGAAGACAGCTACAGTGTACTTACATATAATAATAATAATAATAAAAAAAGCCAGGCAGTGGTGGCACACGTCTTTAATCCCAGCACTTGGGAGGCAGAGGCAGGCAGATTTCCGAGTTTGAGACCAGCCTGGTCTACAGAGTGAGTTCCAGGACAACTAGGACTACACAGAGAAACCCTGTCTCAAAAAACAAATAAATAAAATAAGACCAAATAAACAAATAAAATAAGTATATTTAGCTAGGGGTGTGGTTCAGGTAATAGTCCACTTGCCTAACACACATGAAACCCATGTTCTGTGCATCATGAACATGCCTGGTGCCTGCAAAGGTCAGAAGAGGGCATAGGATCACCCAGAACTGGAGATATGTTTGTGAGCCACTATGTGGGTACTGGAAATTGAACTTAGGTCCCCCTGGAAGAGCAACTGAGAGGCCAAATTTTTTAAGTTCAGACTCCCATTTTGGAGAACCTGATCTACATTTGAACTCAGAAAAACTAACAGGTCGGTACCTAGCACCAGTTTCCAAGTTGCCCTCCAACAAAACAGGACCCTAGCTCCAGTCTCTAGGCTAATCCCCAACAAAACCTATGTCTCCAGATTACCCCCTCAACAAGACCAGTATCTCCAGGTTATTCCCCCAACAAACCTATAGATACCCCCAGGTTACAAGCCCACCCCCTGTCTAACAACCGCCAATGCTGACAAGAACAAAAATTAAGTTTATGATATGACTCCCAATACCAGCCAATTATGTTAAAGGCCACAATAGCTTTCCAATCAGATGCTTGCATACTTACCCCCACCCCCACCCTGCTTGCTGCTTACTATAAAGCCTTGCTCCCATAGACATTAGACATTCACATTTGGGGCTCCCCCACCGCCAAAATTGCCCTGCATGACAGTGGTGTACTAAGAGGGGGACAAACTAGCTCAATAAAAAAAGACCCTACTGTGAGTTACATCAGATTGGCTCCTGTGTTTTGGGGGGCATCACAAACATTTCCCTAGCACTACACAACCTGTGCTCCCAACCAATGAACCATCATATTTACTTCAAATGCTTTTACTAGAATAGATTATATCACTCTCCCTCTCCCCTTAGCCGTCCTACCACTTCATACTCTCAAGTTGATAGCCACTTTTTCTTTTTAATAAGGTTAAGGTTCTTGTATTTGTCATTTCTTATTTTCTGGAAATGACGTAACTAATACTCACTTTTCTGCCAAGATATATCTTTCTACTGATTTGTAACAGCTCCTTATGTATAAAGGAAATTATATAACATCTGCTGCATTTTTCTGTTTTATCCTGAGACAAATCTTTCATTCCACAAAGCTTCTATCACATATTACCTGTGTTGATGATGTGTTTAAAACTCCATAACCCTGGTCTAGAACTTCTAGTTCTAGTTGCTGACTATCTTTACCTATGTGATATTAAACTCACACACAGGTTTCTAAACACATCGGACCTGTGGCTGAATTTCCTTCTGACCTCAGTCTTTTGAACTTATGTTACTAGGGCACACTGGCCTAAATCTTGTTCTTTCATCTGTAAAATACAATTATATCTACTTCATAGGCTAATAACAAAATGAGAATCCTAAATCTGGCATAAATACTGAATAAATGGTAGCATTAGCTCCCTGCTCTAGCTTCCCAGCTGCTTCCAAGCTCCTGTTGCTGCCAAACTGAAAATCCATCAACCTGCTAGGAAATCTTGTGACTATCTCTTACACACACACACACACACACACACACACACACACACACACATTTCCAATTTGTGAGGTGTGTATGGCCCATATACATGCTTTTTCCAGCTACTCTACAACTGCAGTCAGGTCATAGAGAATCTATTTTATGCTAATTCAGTTGTTTCCTGTACTGTTCACTGGCAATCGTACCCTCCTTTCAGTCTACTTCTTAAGCTCTCAGGTCAAATGTGGTCCTTTATGCTTTCCTCATCACTCATTCCTGCCCTGTGTCAACTCATTGTTTGTGTGTACCTGCTTGTTCCCCTCACTAGACTGTGAGACTAGAGCAGAGGTTTACTGTTGGTGTCACTGGCTCTCAGCACAAGGTCTAAAATTTTACATACTTGATAAATAAATAGGTAAATGCATAGTTCTTAAAGGTGTTTGTAGCTAGGCAGCCTTTACTATCTTCTCTAAATCCTGGTCCAGAAGGCACATACCCAGGAACAGCAGGAAATTTTGTGACTGCTAGAAAAAAAGACACAGGACACTTCTCTGAATCTTTCCCAGTCTTAAAGCCAAGCTTTATGTAATCTCTAATAAGCAAGAACAGGACAGGTTTTTTTTCCCATTTTCTTTTAATAACATTTTTTTTCAAAACCAGGACACAACTACAGAGACTATTTCAAAGGAGACAAGTTAAAAACAAATGAGAAACAGCAAAGACATAGCCATCATTTCACGAGAAATACAGAGCACTATTTCATATCTGTCACTAATACCACATGAGAGGCCCAGCTCTCCATGGGGTCAAGAGTACTCTCCATTACTGTGTAGGAGAACTAGACAATAATTGGGTATGATTAGGTCAAATGCTGTGAACACAGGAAGTGGTGAGATCGAGGTCTATAGTTTGGGCCCTTGTTTTGGGTAGAGTTTGATGATTCTTAACTTCTTCCACACTGTGTTGGATCCCATAGCCAAAGTAGATAGCAAATCCTAGTAGGGATAGACAACTGTAAGATAATGTTTCCAACTGGAGATCAAAAGGGAGAGGAGTCAGGAGAAGTCACAAGCAGACACCTACCAATCAGCATCCAGATCCCAAATCGGGCCCAAGTGCTAGCTGTCATTTGCATCATCAGGTAAACATTCACAAAGATGCTCACCAGTGGGAGTAGAGGAACAACAGGCACCTGCAAAACAAAATAAATATTCACATACAACACATGACCTACAAAGAGATCCTTATCCTACTCGGGGCAGAGCAGGTCAAGTTCAAGCCCTACTCACTCTCTGGATTTGGACAGCCACTCATTTATCACATATATCATTAGACTCTTCAAATCCAGAATGTGAGAGATAAGCAAGGAGTCTGGCCTAACCAACTCTGACATTACCCTCTCGTATCCAATTAAAGAACGTAAGCTACAAATCCTAATTGTCCCAAGATGAATTGGTGAGGGGATAAGAAATATCATTTACCTTAAAGTGAAGGGGAGTGCGGTTCTGTGGCTGTCTCCAGATGACCCCAGAAATTCCAAGAATGAGCCCCAGGATCAGCACAACCACTGTGACCCACACTGGGTCTCCAGAACGAAGTGGAGTTGTCCACCAGGTCAGCACCAGGCAAAGAACAGTTAGTAGTACAGCTTCAAAAGTCAAGTTGAGAAGCATCAAAACCCACTCTTGAAATCAATGTGCTAAGATGTAAGGCATCCCATTCCAAGGAGGGCTACCCTCTTGCTAGACCCCCCAAATGCCACCATACAATGTCTACCCTACCATACTGATCTCACCAAATCATCCCAAAGAAAAAAGCCATGCTTGGAACTAGAGAGATGGCTCAGCAGTCAAGAACACTTGCTCTTGCAGAAGACTTGTTCCCAGCACTCATATGTCAACTTATAACCATCTATAACTCCAGTTCCAAAGGATCAGAAGCCTTTTTCTAACATATGTAGTTACTAGGCATGCACACAGTGCACATACACATGCAAGCAAAATATTCACACACACACACACACACACACAAATCAATAAATCCTAAACAAAAAAGAAAAAAGAAAGAAAGAAAGAAAGAAAGAAAGAAAGAAAGAAAGAAAGAAAGAAAGAAAGAAAAAGGAAAAGAAAAGAAAAAAATCCACTGCTCACCAAGCAGTGAGGAGCAAACATAGACAACTCGGCCAGAAAGGAGTGTGGGGATGGAGTTGACAGGACAAAACAGAGCCTGGACAGTCAGCTTCTCTGCTTCAAGTGTCTCCTCCTCTTGCAATTCCACTTCCTCTTCAACATTCTTCATTTCCTGGTCAGGCTGATATCTGTGGCAAGATTAGGGAAAACAATTTTAAGAATAACTCTTAACCATTCAGTACTTTCTTTTCAGGTAGCTTCTTTAGCACCATTAGAGGTGGAAGCTTAGGCTGGAGAGATGCTTAGCATATAAAGCATCTGCCACTGGGCTACAGAGACAGCTTGACAGGTAAAAGGTTTTACTTCTCTTGAAGAGGACCTGCGTTTAGTTCCTAGCACCTACATTGCGCAACTTACAAACACCCATAACTAGCTCTGGGGCATTCAATGTCCTCTTCTAACCTCCAAGGGTACACATAGGCAGACAGACAGACAGACACATAGACACACAGAGAGAGAGATTTTTTTTAAAAGATGTATTTATTTATTATATGTAAATATATTGTAGCTGTCTTCAGAGATCTCATCATGGGTGGTTGTGAGCCACCATGTGGTTGCTGGGATTCAAACTCAGGACCTTCAGAAGAGCAGTCAGTGCTCTTAACTGCTGAGCTATCTTTCCAGCCCCAAGAGAGATGTTTTAATATTCAAGTGTTTGCCACACAAACATGATTATAAGACTTGAGTTCAGATCTCCAACATCCATATAAAATCCAAGTGTCTTGTAACCCCAGTGCTAGTGAGTTGGAGCTAAGTAGGATTCTAGAATTCACTAGCCAGCCAACCTCTAGCTAGCCAACCTCTAGTCAGCCAACCTAGCCAACCAGTAAGTTCCAGATTCAGTGAAGGACTCCATCTCAAAAATAAAGTGGAGAGGAATGTAGGCAGACACCTAACTCTGACCTCTGGCCTCCACACACATGATGTACATGCAACTACATGGATATGCAAAACACACATGAGATGGTGGAGGAGCTCTTTTGGATAGAACAAAATGGCCAAATTACTCAAGGAGAGTCAAGATGACAGAAGGAAGAGGAGTGGACATAACATCCTGCCTCACCCAGACATACAAACACAAGTCTTACCTGAGGATGAGAACACAAATGGACACCAGGGAGTAAGCAAGCAGAGTCCCGATTGACATGAGGTCCACAAGATCAGTGAGTTCAAAGAGGAATGCCATGAATGCTAAAATCAGCAGGCAGAAGCCAGTGAGTGAAGGGTGAAGTTAACAGAGTTGGGGAAACAACAAAAAGGAGTGGTTTGGTTTGGCTTTGTTACCTGCAATAACACCAGATACCAAGGTGGCCACAATGGGTGTATGTGTGACACTGTGAACCTTAGCAAGGACACGGAACAGGAGGCCATCTTCTGCCATTGAATAGATCACCCGAGGCATAGGAAACATAGAGCCCAAAAGGCTGAAAAAGACAATGTCCAAGGGGAATGAGTTCACGAAGGTATGTGTTCCAAGCCTGTGTGTTTATAGCATTTCCACCTCCCTTTCCTACCCTTTCTAAGGAACATTCTCTGGCACAAAATGGACACAGCTGGAAACTACAGCCATGGGGCAAAGAAATATTTAACACTGACCTAGTAGAAAGTGCACAGAGGGAGCCAATAGCCACTAAGTAGCGGGCAGGCTCCCAGCCAACATAGGAGAATGCCTCAGGCAGAGGGCTCTCAGGCTGAAGCTTGTAGTAAGGCATCATGAGGGTAAGTGCTGAAGACACACCAAAATAAGCCAAAAAGCAGATGGACAGTGAGATCACAATACCCATGGGGATGGAGCGCTGGGGATTCTGAGCCTCTTCCCCTGCAAGAAAACACAGGGCACAATGTTCTAAACCAGAGAAGCAGGCTTGCTCCTCTGCCACCCTCAATCTGTAGGATCACACATTGCACCCAAAGCCAGCCAAGATTGTGTGACTGTTACCGGTGGTTGCAATACAGTCAAAACCAACGAAGGCATAGAAACAGGTAGCAGCGCCACGGAGTATCCCTTCCAAGCCAAAAGGCATGAAACCTCCAGAGCCCAAAAAGTCCAAGCTAGAGTGCAAGAAGGAGGAGAATTCATAAGAGTCTGTTTAGCTAAGTGCATCCCTTTTCTCTGATGCCCAGCTGCTTATTGTCTCCCACTCCCATTCTGGATCCCCCTTGTCCCCCTCCCCCATTATGGTCCCAGCTCTGTGCTCTCTAACCTACAAGTGCCATTGGATTCACTCATGGTCAAGCAATAGTCCTCTTTCGTGAGCTTCCAGTTTCTCAGTTCTCCCTTAATGAAGCCAGAGATGATGACAAAGCCGAGAACCAAAAGGTTCATCCCTGTGAACACTTTGGTAACTAGGGCTGATTCACTCGCCCCTAAAACCAGCAATCCTGTGGGAGAAAATTGTTCAGGATCTTGAGAACAAAATCCTTCCTCCAAGCTTGCTTTCCCTTTTTCCTGCCTCTGTGTGGCAGACTCTTTCCTTCCCAGCTTCTTTTCCTCCCCTCATTCCCCTGGAGCGCTTCCCAAGCCCAACTCCTCCCATCATTCAACCCTGCCCCTTGCCTCACCAGTGAGCAGCAACACAAGGGCTAAGGCAAAGAAATCTGGATATTCTGCAAGAACATGAGGCATGTTCAGTAAGATGGTCCCCTTCAGAGTCCGAGAGATGTGGTTTCCAATCAGGTTGTCAAAAGCAGAGCTCCAAGCCCGAGCCACACTGGCTGTACCTGGTATTGCAATTGTATTTTTTACTGTAATCCCAATACTCAGGAATATTATAAGGTCAAGTTCCCCTCCTATGCACCAGCCTCACAGATTCCTGCCACAATTACCCACCTTATTATTTGTGTGTGTGTGTGTGTGTGTGTGTGTGTGTGTGACAGTTCTCTCTATGTAGTTCATGCTTAGCCTGGCCTCAAACTCAAACTCTTGATCCTCCTACTGAGTGCTAGAATTACGGGTGTACACCTCTAGACCAAGCTCCTGCTATTAATTTTAAAAACCCTAACTAGCATCTTAATGAATGAACAACAGACAGAGGTGAACAATTGTTCTGTATCTTCAAACCCTCCATATACTCCTACAAATAAAAATATAAACATCTAAAAGTATTGAGATATTAGGAAAAATAAAGAAAATTTAGACTTCAAAATTCCACTCAGATTTCTGGATCCATAATCCCTTTGCTATTTGTATAATCATCCATCCCTCCCATCCTACCCCAAGCATCTAGCTCACCAATGACGTAGGAGAGAATGAGATTCCAGCCGGTGGTGAAGGCCCAGAGTTCACCTACGGTGACATAACTGTAGAGATATGCAGAACCAGAGCCGGGGACCCGAGCACCAAACTCAGCATAACACAGTCCAGCCAGCACAGAGGACAGAGCAGCCACCAAAAAGCAGATCACAATGGATGGTCCTGCTTTATCTTTGGCCACCTCACCAGCCAGGACATACACACCTGCACCTAATGTGCTGCCCACACCCAGGGCCACTAAGTCGAGGGTGCTCAGGCATCTGGCAAGGCGGGTCTCACCCATACCCAGCTCCAACACACGTCTCCGCACCAGCTTTTGGCCAAATCTTCGAAGTGCCTGCCACAGCATTGTAGTTGGAATTGAAGAGGATGCTAGATTCTGGTGAAAAACAAGACAAAAGCCCTTCAATGGGCCTCATTGTCCCCAAGCTCCAAAAGTGAATTACAAAACCTACTCCACTAGGTGACTGAGTTACAGAGACAAGGGGGGATGGGCTGAGGAGGAGAAAGCAAGTCACTTCACCTCTAATTACCATTTCTTCCTATGCAAGTAGGAATTACAATAATAATGCAAGTAGGGATTACAGTATCTCTGAGGCAGGTGGAAGGACCCATTTCAGAAAAGACTAGTTAGAGCTCTGTATAGTAAGCACAGTGGTTGGCCTCTAGTAAGTGCTAGGACGTTAGGTTTCTTCTTTTCCTGCCCAAGAACCTATGGGATTTACCCTAGAGCCCAGCCCCGCAGCCCTGAAACCTAACGTTTCTGTTTCCCCGGCCTGTGGCTCCTGGTGAATCAAGCGGAACTCAACTCGGAGCAACTCTGAAAGAACCCTTTTTTTTTACACCCGTTACCCACATCCTTTTCAGTGAGCGCCCAGAGAGCTTCAAAGAGACATGGCTCCCCGCTGCCTGGAAAAGGGTACTGACCTCAATCTTATCCCTTCTCACCAAGCCCACAGCGATCCACCTGAGCCTTCTTTGCCCTCCGGAGAAAACAAATGTTCCCCCCCCCCCCACCACCTCCTCCAGTCCAGCTAGGCTAAGCAGACCTGTGAGCACCAGCAGTGAGGCGGGGCTTCGGTCTCTGAAATTGGGAGATGCGCCTGGGGGGTGAGGGGCAAAACCAGCCGGAGATCGCTAGCACTTCCCTCTCCGTAGATTAGGGGTCCCGCCCGGTGGCCCTAGACTCAGCATCTAGATTTTATTGGCTCCATGAAGAAACAGTCTGGGGCTGCGCTGGAGCTAGGGAGCCCTGGCTCCTGGGCTAGGGTCTTACCAGCAACAGGTCACAGTTGCGCTGATGCAACTGTGAGCCCTGGTTGCCTGAAAAGCCAAGGTAAAAGAGGAGCCTCCCCCTCCCCACTCTGACACACGTGCCAAGCCCCAAAGGCTTACCGGAGAGCCCTGGCAAGCCCAGAGAGCGAAGATCCTCAGATCTGGTTCAGTGAGGCTGACTTCAGTCGAGTTGGGTTGGGTCTGCAGACTTAGGCTGCTCAGGCTTCAATACCGCAGCTCAGGGTCCTTGCAAGCCAAGCGCCCCTTATATTCACCAGGAGGAGGAGCCAGTAACGTCATGGGATCCCAGCCCCAAGCCCTCTCCCTACACATGATACACAACACAATATACATACCAACGCACGCGCTTGTATACACACACACACACACACACACACACACACACACACACACACAC
>JADRCD010078171.1:0-11451 GCA_019843815.1 Montemys delectorum | reverse complement strand
TCTAAGAGACCATAGGTGCCAGCCCAGACTACTATACCCAGTAAAACTCTCAATCACCATAGATGGATAAACCAAGATATTCCATGACAAAACTAAATTTAAACAATATATTTCTGCTAATCTAACCCTACGGAGGATACAAGGATACTGGAGGAGTTACCCTCCAACACAGAGAGGCTAACTACACCCAAGAAAACGTAAGAAATTAAGCATTTCACAGCAAACCCAAAGGAAGGAAATCATACACACACAGTACCACTTCCAACAAAATAACAGGAACTAACAATCATTGGTCATTAATAGCTTTCAACATCAATAGATTCAATTTACCAAAAAAACAACACAGGCTAACAGACCAGGTATGTAAACAGGATTCATCATTCTGTTGTATACAAGAAACACACCTCTGAAATGGAAACTTAAAGGGTTCTTTGGAAAGTCAGTTGGATGGTGTTTTGCTGGGGCAAACACATGAAGGAACATTTAGCTGACGTGGACAGAGGTGAAAGGCTAAGGCAGACTCATGAAGAAACATTTTACTGAAGCAGACACAGGAGAAAAGATAATTCTGCTAAGGCAAGCATGTGGAAGGACAAGTGATGAAGGATTCTGTGGTAATGAAACTCATGTATTATTAGTCTGTCTTACATTGCATTGGTGAGCTCCATTTGTTGGGATTCCATAGAGAGAAACGAATAAAAAACTTCTGGTGGCATGCTGCACTTTCTTGCTGCTTCTGCAGACTAGGGCTGATTGGCAGAGTGACATCAGCTGAGACAAGCACACATGCTGAGGCAAGACACTTGCTAAGGTAAGACCGGTGGAAGACACCTGATATTTGGAGAGACTAGAAATAGAACTCCATGGACAGTGACAGAGCTGAGCTTGGCTTGCTGGTAGAGCCAGCCATGTAATAATGCTCTTTGGTCTCCTGCACTGAGATTTGCTTCACTGTGAGAGGCACAGCTGAGAACTTTTCCTAGTGTTCCTCTGGCTCCCTCCTACTGACTCGCGCCAAGGCTGAGGCCTGGCTGTCTCTGCTAGATAGTGCCACCACTGCTGATTTGTGTTTTCTACCCCAACTCTACCAAACTGGACTGCTGATAAATCCTTGAAGTGTTTTCAAGTGGATCTTGCTGCTGATGCTAACCTGATAACTGAACTGCCAATTTCCAGACAACACAGACAAGAGTTGCTCCAAAGAACCTTTCTAAACAGGCCCACTTCCCCCATATCTTTTCTTCCCCACCACCCCTGGTGGGTAGTGAGCTAAAATAGAGGTTAAAGTATTGAAGAACCATTATTAAACACTGGTTTTTGAAAAATTAAAGTTATATTCCTCATTGACAAAGGTAAACACTACCTTAGAGTAAATGGATGGAAAATAAGTTTTCCAAGCAAATGGACACAAGAAACAAGCAGGAGTAGCCATTATAATATCTAATAAAATAGATTTTCAACCAAAAGTAATCAAAAGAGATAAGGAAGGACATTTTATATGCATCAAAGAAAAAAATCTACCAAAATAAAGACTCGATTTTGAATATCTATGCCCCAAATGCAAGGGGACCCACATTTGTAACAGAAAACTTTGTAAAACTCAAAACACACATTGAACCCCACACAATAATAGTGGGAAGACTTCAACATTCCACTCTTACCAATGGACAGGTCATCAAAGCAGAAGCTAAACAAAGATACAATGAAAATAATAACAGTTATGAACCAAATGTATTTAACATGTATCTACAGAACTTTCCACCCCAAAATAAAAGAATATACTTTCAACACCTCATGAAACTTTCTCCAAAACTGACCATATACTTAGATATAAAATCAGCTTCAACAGATAAAAGAAGGTCAAAATAATGCTTTGGATTCTAATAGATCACCGCAGATTAAAGCTGGACTTCAACAACAGCAAAAACAACAGAAAGCCCACATATTCATGGAAAGTGATCAACTCTCTACTCAATGATCACTTAGTCAGAGAAGAAATAAAGAAATTAAAGACTTTCTAGAAGTCAAGGAAAATGAAAGCACAACATACCCAAAATTATAGGATACAATCCATGTTAAGAGGAATATTCATAGCACTAAGTATCTTCATAAAGAAATCAGATATCTGACTGCTGTGAGGTGGAATCTCAGGGTTGTTTTGATTTGCATTTCCCTGATGACTAAGGATGTTGAACACTTCTTTAGGTGCTTCTCAGCCATTCGGTATTCCTCAGTTGAGAATTCTTTGTTTAGCTCTGTGCCCCATTTTTAATAGGGTTATTTGATTCTCTGGACTCTAACTTCTTGAGTTCTTTATATACATTGGATATTAGCCCTCTATCAGATATAGGATTGGTAAAGATCTTTTCCCACTCTCTTGGTTGCCGTTTTGTCCTATTGAGAATGTCCTTTACTGTCCCACCTAGGGATCCATCCCATATACAGTTATCAAACCCAGCCAGACACTACTGTGGATGCCAACAAGTGCTTACTGGCAGGAGCCTGATATAGCTGTCTCCTGAGAGGCTCTGCCAGTGCCTGACTAATACAGAAGTGGATGCTCACAGCCATCCATTGGACTGAGCACAAAGTTCCCAATGGAGGAGCTATAGAAAGAACCCAAGGAGCTGAAGGGGTTTGTAGCCCCATAGGAGGAACAACATTATGAACCAACCAGTACCCCTAGCACTCCCAGGGTCTAAACCACCAACCAAAGAGTACACATGGAGGGACCCATGGCTCCAGACACATATGTAGCAGAGGATGGCCTTGTGGGACCTGGATGAGAAGAAAGGCCCTTGGTCTTGTGAAGGTTTGATGCCCCAGTGTAGGGGCATGCCTTGACAGAGAAGAGGGAGCAAGTGGGTTAGTGAGCAGGGAAGGGGGGGAAGGGATAAGAGGGGTTTTCAGAGGGGATAAAATTACATTTGCAATGTAAATAAAGAAAATATATAGTAAAAAAAAAGAAATTAGATATCATACTAGCAATTTAACAGCACACCTGGAGGCTCTAGAACAAAAAGAAGCAAAAACATCCAAGAGGAGAGTAAAGGACAGGCAGAAAAAAATCAAACTCAGGGCCAAAATCAATCAATTGGAAACAAAGTGAACAATACAAAGAATCAACAAGAATAAGAGCAGGTTCTTTGAGAAAATCAACAAGATAGACAATTCCTTAGATAAAGTAACTAAAGGGCACAGAGATAGTATTGAAATCAACAAAATCCGAAATGAAAAGGGAGCCATAATAACAGAAACTGAGGAAATTCAAAAAATCATTACATCTTACTTCAAAAGTCTATACTCAACAAAAGTGGAAAGTCTAAATGAAATGGATGATTTTCTAGACAGATACCAGTTACCAAAGTTAAATCAATATCAGGTAAATCATTTGAACAGTCCCATAAACCCTAAGGAAATAGAAGCAATCATTTAAAACCTACCAACCAAAAAAACCCCAGGGCCGGATGGTTTTAGTGCAGAATTCTACCAGACTTTCAACAAAGAGCTCAGACTATTCTACATAGTGGAAACAGAAGGAACACTACCTAATTCATTATATGAAGCAACAGTTACCCTGATAAATAAACCACACACAGACACACAAAAAAATTCAACTGTTGCAGCATTTTCTCTGTCCAATCACATTAGGGTAGTGACAGGTCTATGTAAGCGAGATGAACTCACTAGCTGGGAAAGAATAGAAGGACCCCACTGGGACATAGGGATGTGGCCAGCCAGTACTGGCACCAGAGCTAGAATGTGGTCTGGTGGAGCAGGAGAGATTGAGGGGTGATCATTTTTTAATATTTTCCACAACACCCAACAAAGAAAAAGAACTTCAGACCAATTTTGCTTATGAACATTGACACAGAAATACTCAATAAAATTCTTGCACAAAGAATTCAGTAACACATGAAAAACATCATTCACCAGGATCATGTAGGCTCCATCCTTGGGATGCAGGGATGGTTCAATATACAAAACTCCATCAACATAATCCACTTTGTAAGCAAGCTCAAAGAAAAAATAACATCCCATGATCATCTCATTCAATGCTGAAAAAAATTCTTCAACAAAATCCAATACCCCTTCAAGTTAAAAGTCTTGGAGAGACCAGGGATTCATGACACAAACCTAAACATAAAACGCAATATGCAGCAAGCCAATAGTGAACATCAAATTAAATGGAAAGAAACTTACAGCAATCCACCAAAATCAGGGACAAGACAAGGCTGTCCACTCTATCCCTACCTATTCAATATAGTACTTGAAGTACTAGCTAGAGCAATAAGACAACAAAAGGTGATCAGGGGGATTCAATTTAGAAAAGAATAAGTCAAAGTCTCACTATTTGCTGATGATATGATAATATATATAAGCAACCCTCAACAATCTACCAGAGAATTCCTACAGCTGATAAACAAGTTCAGCAAAGTAGCTGGATATGAAATTAATTCAAAGGAATCAGTTGTCTTCCTTTATACAAATGATATACTGGCCGAGAAAGAAATTAGGGAAACGACACCCTTAACAATAGCCACAAATAATATAAGATATCTTGGTGTAACTCTAACCAAGCAAGTAAAAGATAAGTATGATAAGAACTTCAAGTCTCTGAATAAAGAATTTTGAGAAGAACTCAGAAGATGGAAAGATATCCCATTCTCATGGATTTGTTGAATTAACATAGTAAAAACAGCAATCTATCCAAAACCAATATACAGATTCGATGCAATTCCCATTAAAATTTTAACACATTTTTTTATAGACCTTGAAAGAGCAATTCTCAACATATGGAAAAACAAAAATATCAAGATAGCAAAAACAATTCTGAACAATAAAAGAACCTCTGGAGAGGAGTCATCATCACTGACCTCAAGCTGTACTGCAGAGCAATCATGATTCAAAAACAAACAAAAAAATCCACATGGTATGTACAGAGACAGATCAATGGAAGAGAATTGAAGACCCAGAAATAAACCAATACACCTATGGACACTTGATTTTTGCCAAAGAAGACAAAAACATACAATAGACAAAAAAAGAAAGCATCTTCAACAAATAGTGCTGGTCTGACTCGTGGTCTGCAGGTAGGAGAATGTAAACAGAGTCATATTTATCGCCTTATACAAAGCTCAAGTCCAAGTAGATCAAGTGCCCAAACATCAAACCAGATACACTGAGTCTAATAGAGAAGAAAGTGAGAAATAACTTTTAATGCATTGGCACAGGAAAATCTTCTGAACAGAACACTGATGGCTCATGTTCTAAGATCAACAATTGATAAATGGGACTGCAGGAAACTGCAAAGCTTCCGTAAGGCTAAGGACACTGTCAATAGGACAAAACGGCACACTAGAGATTGGGAAAAAATCTTCACCAACATTACATTTGATTGATCATCTTTCCATTGAAAAGCTTTGTCCAAACCCTCCTAACCTCTCTATTTCTTTCATTTAGAAATTAGTCATATGTTCAAGTACAGTAAATTATGAGGAAAATGCCATACTATTCAATCATTTTAAATGGTAAGACAAACTAAATAAAAAAATTCCAGAATATTCTTCCTGTATACAAATGTGTCATGTTTGGTACCCCACACTGGAAGATTCTAGAAAGGAAGGAGATAAAGAATAAGCCCTTAGCTTTCAATGTTAAGTCCTATCCTCTTTGTCTATCTAGTCAATCACGGGCAGGATGTTTCTCTCTAATCCTGGCTCTAGGCCACAGCAAGTTACAACCTTAGGAAAGTCCCTGAACATCTCTAAGCCTCTATGTCTTGCTCTGTAAAATGGAGATAATATTGGTTACTACTCACAGGATTGTTTTAAGGATTAAATAAATTAATATGCATGAAGGGCTTAAAAGTTCTTAGCATATAATAAATTCTTGATTACTGTTGACAATCGGGGTTGCTCTTGGTTAGGCACTTTTGCTATTACCACGCTGTTCAGCTCACTATTGCCCAGACAAACATTCACCACTCAGTGGCTTTACTTGTGTCTCAGCCTCTGCCTAGAATATCCTTCCTTTATCCTCTCTTCGCAATATCATTCTCATCTTTTACAACCAAGCTGAAAATTACGTCTCCTGGAACAATATAGCTGATCCTCCTGGCATAACTAATCACTCTTTTTTCTCTGTTTTTATAGTACCTTCAACAACCTCAATATACCACTTCCCACAATTATGTACAGGGACTTACATGCCTTGTCCTCTGATGTTGAGATTCCTTCAGTGCCATGGTAATGGGAGAATCACGCTAAAGGACATAGGGTGTGCTAAAGAACTGGTTACAGCGGGAATCAATACCTCTCACAGTTGCTATCTGGAGTGCTGGGAATAAAATTATCTCAGAGGAGCAACTCATTTCATGCGCACGTCTGTGTTCATCACATAGAAATCCGGCAGCTGTTCCGCCACCATACCCTGAAACATACCTTTCTCAGCCCATGTCCTACTCACTTCTATATGACATTCATGAACCAGTGGCACCACCAGCTAAAGCTCATGCCTCCGCTCTTCTCCCTGATTTTTATAATTTCAAGCCCTTAGGATATAAAAAAATGAAGGCCTGTTCTCAGTAGGCAAACTCTCCTCAATACCTTAATAAGATTACCCAATCACATAAAGGCCCTGAAGGCATCTCATTATGCTTCCTTTGATTCAGCCCGAAATCCTATGTTCCATCAGGTTCCAGGACCCATCCACTTCTGTTTGAACTTCCTGTAAAATGTGTCTATGCCTGCACTTCCTGCATCAGCAACACTACCCCACTGTTGTCTTTAGGGCTCATCAGCAGCTCCATCTTTCAGGGTTGTCACCTGGTTCCCTGAGTGGGCTTATCTTTAAAACTCTTGTTGCCTGCCAACTGTGTAAAGGAAGTGCAGAATCAAATTACATTGACATTTTAATAAACCCATCAAAGGCCTCCCTACCACCTGCTAACCAAGTTTTACTCTCACCCTCCCTGTGCCTAGTCTCATTCAATTGGGCTCTGTTGACATGTTCTCTTCACTGCTAGGCCATATCACTGGGAAAGAAAAGCTAGACTCATACCATACAAAGAATTTTCTTAAAACCACAGCACGCAGTGTAAAGGGAGCCAGATAACCCTTGTCAGACTTAATAAAAGAAGAATATCAGACCCATTAAAAGGCTAAGGTCCAATCACCCTTCAGTGATTTTCCTCCTCATCAGCAAAAATGCTCATTAATTCTAATATCTTTGCTTTCAGGCATGAACTACAAGATCTGAACAAAAATTTCATTTATAATGAATATACTTTGTCAAGAGTAGAATTATGGTAATTCAACTGGTAGTAATAATAATAAACCCTATCTAGAGAACAAGGGGTTTCTACATTCTCTCAGCAGGCAGGAAATCTGCAAGGCCTCTGTCCATGAAAGCCTTATTGCACAAAATCTGTATTGCTACTATAAGTATAAATCCATGAGATTTGTCTTCTGATCATCACACCAGAATATACATGCTCACAGGCATCATTGACCTCATCTAATGATAGAGATTTGGGCCCTTTTTTTGGACTTTGGACATACCCCAAAAGCCTATTCATGAGCCTGTATTTGATAATATTATTGGAATTCCTTATCTGATAGATGTTTATGGAGACTTGAGCAATGTGGTGGTTTGAATAGGTATTGCCCCCATAGACTCATGTGTTTTAATTCTTGGCCCATAGGGAGTGGCACTATTAGGATGTATAGCCTTGTTGGAGTAGGTGTGGCCTTGTTGGAGGAAGTCTGTTACTGTAAAAGTGAGCTTTGAGGTCTTACATACTCAAGCGACACCCAGTATGGCTCACAGAAGGATCTGTGCCTGGAGATCAAGTTATAGAACTCAGCTCCTTCCCTAGCCCATGCTTGCCTGGATGCCACTGCGTTTCCCACCATGATGGTAATCCACAAAGCCTCTGAAATTGTAAGCCAGACCCAGTTAAATGACTTCCTTTATAAGAGTTGCCTTGGCCAAGGTATCTCTTCACAGTAATAAAATCCAAACCAAGACAATCAAGTAGCTAGATAGCTACAGAGACATCTTCAAACGCTGAGCTTCTAAACCTTGGACCACCTCGAGGAGAAGACAATAACGCCCCATGATTTAGGACCTGACCATAATAAACAGGATTGCTTTTGTTTGACTTAGTGAGTGTAGTTTCCATCAGAGAAAATCCTGGGGACCCACATACAACAAATAATCTGTCGAACGAGTAAGGGAATAGACTCAGAATTGTTACTGTCCAACATTATGCAGCTCCTTCCCCAGACTCAAAAAGCAAAGCTGCCAGTAAATCTAAATCCACAACTACATTCTGGGAATGGGAAATTTCTGCTTAAGTTGTAGGATTCCTTATGTCTAATAGTAGATCAAACTAAGGAAAAAAATCCAATATGGAGGAGAGAGGGACTTCAGTGTCACACTTTAGCTGAGTACGTATTGGCAGTTAATGGCTGCTGAAGGGAGAAGAGTAATTTTCCTTGAGGGGCATCCATTAGTAGGTTGCCTATGCCTATCTGATGACCTCATACCCGTGGACATATGGCCAGCATCAACTGGATTCTAAAAAAGTAGGGCAGGGGGAGATAGATGGAATGGAGATACACTGGAGGTGGCTGATAGGGCACTGGAGGGAGGGAATGGGATGTAGATATGACCAAAATACATCACATATATACATGAAAGTTTCAAAGACTAGAAACAGTAAATGAAACTATTTAACATGAAAGAATGGGCCTCTACTTTTTAGCTACTGTATCTGGCCCTTCATTGCAAATGCAGTTCCTAACTGATGTGCTACGGCTTCTATTTTACAGATAAGCAAAAGAGCTCAGAGTGCTTAAAATGCCAAACACCTGAAACCAAACCCTACATCGTGAAGCATGCTGCCCAGGCCGTGAAGGCTTGCTCTCCGATGGCACAGTCCCATGCTTCCTAATATGCACACAACTGTAGTGGCCGTGAATCAATAGAGTAATTAGAATTGTTATGTCTATTGTAATATTGAGTTAGACAAAGGATTTGGTTTCAATAGATCAAAGAGAAAAGAAATTAGAAAGCGAGCCTGTGGGGAAATTGTGTGTGGAGAGTTGCCAGGAGAGAGGCCAGCCAAAAAAGGGATTCAACACAATTGCTTATCAAATGGGCAAAGGACATGGCATGCAATTCACAAGTGAGGACACATATTTAGAAGACAAATGGGAAAAGCATTTTACTTCTCTAGATATCAAAGAAAGGAGAATTAAAACAATACTTTTATGCCTTTTAAGACAACAAAGAAAGGATTGGCAATGTTGCCAATGGTGCCATGACAAAACAGTATACAAGCGCACTCTGGTAGAAGTGTGTGTGCTTTGGGAGGCTTACTGGAGGCACATTTCTCTGTAAGCATCCGTGGAGAAGTGAGTGTCCTTCAATAAAAGAAAACTAAAGACTCTGTGTTTATAAGCATGAAAACCACGGGAATCTACAGAATCCCAGTTCATTTAAATACCAAGAGCACAGAGATGCAGGTGCCTGTACAGAGCTAACGGAGAGGAGTGTTATACAGTGCATTGTTACTGAGTGGATCTCAGACCCTCTGGGTTGGACCAGTGCAATAGGCATGTTTTTAAATGCCAAGACTGTCTTTCTCAACTCTGCCATCAGAGGGATCTTACAAGCCTGGTGACCGCCCCCCCCCCCACATGCCTCATGTGATGATAGTCTGAAGTACTTGATAAATTTCTATGTTCTGTAAGCTTTCCTCAATTTTTCTCTCCAATATCATCTCTTGACTGACCCCCACTTGTCCCTACATTGATAAATAATCAATACGATTTTTTCAGCAATTCTCTTTTTTTCTTTCTTTTTTCTTTTTTTTTTTAAATTGGATATTTTATTTATTTACATTTCAAATGTTATCTCCTCTCCCAGTCTCCCAACCCTAGAAACCCCCTATCCCATCCTCCCTTCCCCTGCTTCTATGAAGGTGTTCCCCCACCTACCCACTCCTGCCTCCCCACCTTGGCATTCCCCTACACTGGGGCATCAAACCTTCATAGGACCATAGCATCCATTGATGCTCGGCAAGGCTATCCTCTGCTACATATGTGGCTGGAGCATGAGTCCCTCCATGTTTAGTCCTTGGTTGGTGGTTTAGTCCCTGGGAGCTCAGGAGGGTCTGGTTTGTTGATATTATTTTTCTTCCTGTGGGGTTGCAAACCCCTTCAGCTCCTTCAGTCCTTTCTCTAACTCCTCCACTGGGGACCCCATGCTCAGTCCAATGGTTGGCTGAGAGTATCTGCCTCTGTATTTGTCAGGCTCTGGCAGAGTTTCTCAGGAGACAGCCTTATCAGGTATGCACTTCTTGGCATCCACAATAGTGTCTGGATTTGGTGACTGTATATGGGATGGATCCCCAGGTGGGGCAGTCTTAAATATCCAGACTTCAGTGACTTTGCTTTTGTTGCACCCTCTACCTAGAAATTCCTTCTTTCATCATCATTCTTACCCTTAACTCAGCTAAAGCTGTCCCCTAGGCTTTATCCATGCATCATCAGTCTGTGAGGAACATTTGCTATCACTGTCAATTGTATACTATTGGACAGGTGTCAGTTTGCCTTGAATCTTAGTGAAATTACTGTCTATAAAAATTTTCTTTCTTTCTTTCTTTCTTTCTTTCTTTCTTTATTTATTTTATTTTATTTACTTATTTTGGTTTTCTCAAGACAGAGTTTCTTCATGTAACGGCCATGGATGTCCTGGAACTCACTTTGTAGACCAGGCTGGCCTCAAACTCACAGAAATCTACCTGCCTCTGCCTCTGCCCCTGCCCCTGCCCCTGCCCCTGCCCCTGCCCCTGCCCCTGCCCCTGCCCCTGCCCCTGCCCCTGCCCCTGCCCATGCCCCTGCCCATGCCTCTGCCTCTGCCTCCCAAGCAAAGGGATAAAAGATGTGTACTACCACCTCAATCCCCAGGTGAAATCAGCCATGGTTTTCTTCAGACTTCCAATGAAGACCATATCGATATTTATTGTGACTCCTGGTACTTTTATTGCATGTATTAAACTTGGTGATTTCATGGGTAGATCATGATAGCCTATCATACCATCTTCTTATTCACCAGCATTAATGTTTATTATATACCAAATGCTGCCATTTGAATTCAATGTCCATATCTCACTAAAAGTTTAAACCTCTAATAGGCATATGCTGTTACTGCTTACATTGCAGCAGAAGTGGAAGCTGAGATTCAAAGAATTGATCAAGCTATGAAGTAAGTGATCTCTTTTGTTTCTGTTGCTGTGATAAAACATTGACCATTTTGGGAGGAAGGGGTTTATTGGTGGTCAATCTATGCTCCTGGACTCTCCGAAATACTGGGTCTTGACTGAAACAGCGGATCCATCTTCATCAGTCACCTCTCTTGGCCTCTTTTCTGACCCTGTCA
>JADRCD010078165.1:0-14087 GCA_019843815.1 Montemys delectorum | reverse complement strand
TGTGACATTTTCATGTACCATTTAACCTTTTAGTTGCCACTAGTTTACTACTCTCTCTTATCCCCTCTGTAACCTCTTGCTGACCTCTTTCTCCTTCTGCTTTCAAACACACATATTCTATTACTCTCCCCTTTTATAGATGAAAAGCCCAGGGCCCCAAAAGTTTGTGAGATATTTCCCCGACAGTCCTAGGAACAAACTCTACCACATGTCCCTAACATCGCATCTTCAACTAGGACAACCAGGTATCTCTAATAAGCCACACAAAGCACACAGGGAGTGAGAAGCAAAAGGTTAAAGCCTGGCCACAGACAACACCTTTGTGAGTAAATTTCAAAGGAATAGGATAGAGAATGATTGAGAGGGACACCTGACATCCTGTTCTGGCTTCAGTGCTTGATCAAAAGCACAAACATCTGCACACACGCACACACACACATACACACACACACACACACACACACACACACACACATACACGCATAGATCATGAACATATAACACATGTGCATAGATCATCAACATACTACACGCACAATGTATTTGGAAATATTTTTTCTTCATAATAGATTTTAGGCTTGGTAAGACAATAGAAATTTAAAGAGAGTATCCTTTGGAACCAAGAATAGAATAAAATGCAGCTACAACTTGAAAATCTTTATTAGGAAACTGATTTCACATTAGAAACATATCAGATGACTCTCCTCACTCTAGCCTCAATTTCACACCAGATTTCTCATATGAAGGAAAAGGTCTTCCGAAAGGTGACAAATATTTTTGTCATATCTAAAAAGAGGACATTTTAAAACATGCCAAAGTTGTGATGAGAGTTGGGACTGAGGCAGATGCACAAAATAAGGTGATTCTGATTGTGATTGGAGCCATAGCTTGCCATCTCTCTGACCACCAAGTTCTTCCTTTTACAAAAGAAATTTTTGTAGTTGCCTCATTTGTATTTCAGAAGAAGTTAGGAAATGAATGGGAAATGTGAGCACAAGAAAGAGCTCCAAGGCAAACTGATGTGTTTATGTAAAAAGATTAGCTTCTACCCCACCTATTGCTGTGGGCAGTATGGGAAATCTCTGTGTTTCCAAACCACAGCTCCTCTTCCAGGAGCCCCTGGTGATGCTGAAGGCTTCCCAATCCCTAGACATGAAGTTCAGAGGTTTGGCTACGCTATCTGTCCCTGCACTCGTGATAGTGCAAGACTGGCCAATTCTTTTTCAAATATAAAGCTGTCCAGAACTCACTGGTGATTTCTCATTATTTCTGAAAAATAGAGTAAAATACATCCTCCGCCTTTCTATCCATGCTTGCCCACTTCCAGAGTAACAGATATTAACATTTTCCCTTCTTCTTGACTCCCCCAAAGCTTTTTCTCATGTTGCCCTTAGCTGGAACTATGGCCACAAGAGTCCTTGGTTCACCATCTCACACTTGAGCCTCATAAGGCCACTCAGAAAGCCCAGGCCCAAGTCCTAATGTAATAGGGATGCAGGGGAAACCTTCATTTCTCTCAGAACACTTATCATTCAAAATAAAAACACTAGGTGAAGTCTCTCCCCACCTCCCCCTCAGTAAAGGTCCCTATGATAATGGTTTCTTTGACTCTAACTTTGTTATCTTGATGCATTCATTTTTAAAGAAATTAGTAGTTAAATCAGACTTGGGAAACTGTCCTTCTGTTCTGTCAATTAAAACTATTGTTGGGAAAGAGGAGGAGAGGAAATCAACCAGACAACTGACAGGTGTTACGGATGGGCCCCGGTGTATTTGAATTTGTTGTCTCCTTATTAGCCTTGCTAGGATCCAAATCACCACACCAAATCATGGCAGTCTCAGTAGCTTACACTGTAGTAACATAGTTAGGGTTATAAGCAATAAATATGTCATTAAGTAGATTCTACATATTATAGATAGGAGTCTTCCATTCTCCGTGGACATCCACTGCTAGAGGGAACTTCAGCAAACATCATAGACAATTTGGCAAGACTCCTTACCCTCAACATGGGAAAAGATAAAAAAGATGTGTGTGTCTGTGTGTGTGTGTGTGTGTGTGTGTGTGTAACTTTCACCAACATCCATAATTTTTGAACCTAAATGTTTCTTTCTCCCTTCTCTTACGTCTTTCCATTTGAAACTTTAGCAGGCATCAAAGAAATGGAACAGTGCCACTCTATGCTTATGATATATTTATTAACAAGATTAATCATGGTCTATAGATGTTCAGTTTCTGATTTAATCTTTTTTTTCTTAGTATTGAAAAAATTACTTTGACAGTGTCATTCAGGCACAGAGATGAGCGTGGAGACCTTGAGGTATTTGTTGTTGCTATTGTTCTTGATTTTATGGACCTTATACACAGAGTAGCAGCCAAGTAGTGGTGGCACACGTCTTTAGTCCCAGAACTTGGGAGGCAGAGGTAGGATGATTTCTGAGTTCAAGGCTAGCCTGCTCTACAGAGTGAGTTCCAGGACATCCAAGGCTACACAGAAAAACCCTGTCTATAAAACAAAACAAAACAAAAACAAAACAAAACAAAACAAAACAAAAAGAATAAACAGAGTAGCTTAGAGGAAGTTTAGTGTAAAGTATGTTGCATGCACACTGAGTATGAGAGAGCTTGGTAGCCACACTAAGAAGATGCAAACTTTTCAGGGCTCATGCTAGGATCCAAATCAAATTTTAGAACTTTGGACTGAAGACTATAATTCTTATATTTGTAGAGTTTCTTCATTGTCATCAAAATAAGGACACAATCATTAGTAGGAATCAACAGTTAAGGGATTGGAGAGACAGCTCAGCAGTTAAGAGCATTGGGCTGTTCTTCCAGAGGACCTGGGTTTGGCCCAGGCGCCTGCATAGCAGATCACAACTGTGTGTAACTCCAGTTCCAAGGGCCTCTTCAGGCCTCCCTAGGCAATACATACATATGAAGCACATACACACACACATACAAATTCTCATACACATCTAATAAAAACAAATAAATAAATCTCAAAAAACAAAAACAAAAACAAAAAAAGAATGAACAATTAAGGAGTGACTTAGGGACCATGGAGACCTGGGAGTGAACAAGCTCTTCATTCAGCAGGTTACTTAACTAGGCCTCCCCCAGGCTCCCAAGGATAGGAGCCAGGGAGGCTCAGTCAGTAAAATATGTGCTTTATAAACGGGAAGACTCAAATGCAATTCTCAGAACCCATGTAGAAACATTGGATGTTTGCGTGCTTGCCATCCCAGCCCTCCGGAGGCAGAAGCATCCGACTTCGTGGCCAGCAGCCCCATCTGACTAGTACACTTCAAACCGGTGAGCGACCCTGTCTTAAATGAGGTAGATGGCTTCCCTCACGACGACAGCCAAGACTGTCTTCTGACTCCCACATCCATGCACACACACTTGTACGTGAGTACAGTGGTACATAGAAATAAGTAAAACGTGCAAAGAGAACCGGTAGTTAATGCGTACGTAGTACTATGAGTATCAAAGGAGACATTCTGTACCTTTGCCACATAATCACCCTTGAGTCTAGAATATTATCAGACTCAGGAAATGGGCAGGATAGAGATAATGGCACCCCATGGGCCAGCCTCAAAGCAAGCTTAAGGCAGCAGTCCCCATCACATACAACCATGTGGACTTGAATGTAAGTCAGACAACAAACCCTCTGCTAATTCAGTGCAATTAAATTTCCGGCAGAATACGGTACTTCATAATACAGTGCATTTTCCTTCCAAACTATAATCCACGAAGCAAATTATGTTAAAGCACCTGAGCCATAAAAGAATTCACACCAGTTCTTAGCATTAAATTCTCTTTTATGGAGAAAGTAGCTATTCCTGTATCATGTTCAGAATCCATGAAGCCCAAAGGATACACGTGGTTAGAGCCCATACATTTAAAAAAAGAAAGAAAGAAAGATTCAACAGAATACAATACAACTCGGGAATGGGCTGAGTTCTGTCCTCCATCTACCTCTGAATAAAGTTTTACTAGACCATAGCTATACTTGGCCATTTGTGTGAAGTTATGACAAAGATAATTTGGCTCACAAAACTTACCTTATTTACTTGGTGACTTTTACTGAAAAAAAAAAATGTTTATAGTCTGCTGTCATAAAAATGGGAAAAGAACCTGAAAACATTAAAATGTCAAACGTTACCAGGATTTCTTTTTAGTCCCATGCTCTGGGGAAATGGTGATACTTAATCTTACTCATGAAGTACAGTGTAAAAAAAAAAATGTTCCTTTCCTCTGCCCCCAATATAAGGTGAATGGCAGGACCTTAAGGGTTGGAGGTATTTGAGCTTTCAGTGCATGGTTCTATTTATGAAAGAGCTACTTCCCTTCCCCTCCCCGCCTACAGGATTCTGCACGCTGCTTTGCTAGGTATGTAAATAAGACTCACTTGGGCTTTGTCATCCTTCCTGGTTGGTGTTGCTCTGGGTCCTTGACCCGATGCCTCCTCTGAAGCTGCTTTCCTGGTGACATTCTGAGGCTCTGTCTTCTTCGGTGCTTGCAGATCGCAGTTCTGTGACTTTATTTTTAAGCTATTCGTGAGTTCAAGAGCTTTCCTGCAGACAAACAAAGGAAAAATGATCAAAGACATGGGTCAACTGGGACAGGCTTTCCAACGCAGATGTCTACAATCAAACCATGTAAAAGCCGCCAGCAGATCGCTGACTATAATGCTTATTATCTGGTAGATCTTTGACTAGAACTTTAAATACATTAACTAAATCCTCTCAGCAACCATCTAAGGAAAACATTGTCATCCTTGCTCTACAAGAAAAGGCTCAAAAAAAAAAAAATACTACAATTTATCCAAGGTCACATAATGGTATTGTCAAAATTTGAACCCAGGACTACCCAGCTCCTCACTCAGCCAGGCTGCCAGTACATGCTGCCTCCCTATGACCATTCAGGGAACATCCCCTGCATTGCTGGATGCTCATTTTATTGTTTTAACATTGTGATTACTGGAGTAAGACACTATCAGCCTTTGGGTACTGACGCTAGGGTGACATATCTGTCCCAGTTTTAGCTCACCAGCTCAGAGTACGACTGCCCAGAACTCAAGGAGGATACCCAGAAGAGGTGATCATCACCTGTCTCGGTGTTCCAAGCCACCTATGTCCGATTGGTTATCTCAATTTCCCATGAAAATCTCAGGGCCCCAGAAGAGGTTCAGGCTCCTAAACCTAGCTTTCAAAGCACCTTAGATCACAGCCCTCCCCCCCTCCCCATCTCCCAAGGTTCACCAGGTACAACTCAAGCACTCAGAGCTGTTCAAAACCAAGCTGAGGAATCCTGATTATGCCCTCTACTTGATCCTTCTCTTCTAATCTCCTAGATCTAGAAACCCAACTCATCCCCCAAGGGCCAACTCAGATCTCACCTCTTGTGTGCATCAGAATGCTGCACTTCTATCTGGAGCGGGGGCAATTCTGTTTACACCTTAACTGAGTCCTCCCTGCATTGCTGGCAGCTGGTTGTGTGTCTTGCCTCGTTTCCTCCCTAGGCTGGAATTCTCCCGATTCTCTTTGCATTCCTGGTACCTGGCACAGGGCAAGCACCTGCACAGCCTGCCTAGTCAGAAGCCCACATCTAAGCAATCTTCTCTGAGGGCCTGAGACTTGGGCAACTGCTTCTGTTCTCACAAACACACCTGACACTTGGTTGCATCCTGTGCCACTCCAAGAGGATGTTAATAAAACAATGGTAGAAGTGGAAAAAAAAACAACATAACCCCTTTGTCTCCACTTAAGGACCAGGCCTTCTTTGAAAAGACGACCATAGGTATCAGCTCCAGGAACAGACCAAAATGTCCAGGACAGGATCAAGAGGGGGTCCCCTCCCAAAGAAAAGCCTGGAGATAACCACAAAAATGGGGAAATCTTATCTCAGAATGGGTCATCTGTACTGGGCAGCCCTATCTCATCCTATGGTTAAATGTTCATGACATAGGAATGCAGACCTAGCACCTACCAGTGAAATTTTAGATTACCTAATCCTTTTAAAGAGTTCCCCTGATTCCCTATAAGAAGGCCTGTGTGCCCTTGTCGGGGTCACCATTCGAAAACAATGATAGACCTCTGCATGCTGGTTGTTTCTGCAGAATAAATGCTCTTTGTTTTTGCATGCTATCTAAGTCTGGGGTCTTCCTTCAGCAATTTTCAGACCCTTACAGAAGATTGGGACCCAGCAAGCTCTGGCAAATCAGCAATGGAATGTTTATCAGAGCCACAAAGCAGTTGTTTGGCAGCATTGCAGGAATGAAGGGAATGACTGAAATTTTAAAAGAACTTTCTAGAAAGATCGAAAGTGATTCTTCTGTTCTTCTACCAGAAGCTGTGAGCAAGTGGTATTTTTACAGCTTCTTGTGGTTGATTGTAAAATACACCCCCTGCCTCCAAAAACCTTATCAGTCTGAATACTTGGCCTCTAGCTGAGGGAAAGGTTGTAGAACCTTTAGGAGGTAGAGTCTCACTGGAGGAAGTGAGTGGTTGGGGACAGGACTTGAAGTTTCATATTCTGGCCCCACTTTCTGTTCAACCTGTGTTTGACTATAGGTGCAATGTGATCAGATGCCTCACACTAGAGTCACCATACCCTCCCAGCCATGATCAACCATATTCTTTTTTATTTTGAGACAAAAAAAACCCAAAACAAACAAACAAACAAAAAAAACCAATCCGTCTTCGAGTTGCTTTCATTAACTAGTCTGTCACAGCAAAGCAAAAGAGTAACTAATACCCAAGGCAGCCAGGAAAGGCAACGAGTCTCTGGCTGGAGTCCAGGTCTCCTACCTGAGCTCTGAATCCTTCACTGCTCTCAGGCGCTCCCTCTCAGCAAGGATCTCATCGCACAGCACATCGTAGGGTTTGTCCAGATGGTGCTCGCCCATTACCCAAACCCACACCTGCTTATCGGCGCCCAGCTTCCAATGGACAGACTTGCCATTCTCTGCAAACAAAACACAATTTGGGTCGGACAAATTATTTATGGAATATTATCTGTCCCAATCACTTCAGTATTTTCCATCCTTGGGTGGGGAACACCACAAAACACTTCCAACCTGCTCAGGAGCCGGACAGTAAAACCAGTGACTGTGAAGGTTTCTTTATGAATATAATGGGCCTGCTCTTTGCACCTGTCAGATGCTGAGAGAGAATGAAAGCATTCATGGTGTTCACGATCCTTTAGGATAGGAGAGTGAGCATCGGGTACCACAACCTCTAAAGCCTAAAGATTACCCCATGCTCCAGAATTAACACAGTTACTCAAGCATGGGCCTGAAAGTGTGTGTTTTAGAGTTAGACTGGTTTCATTCAAATCTTAGCCTTACTGCCTACCTGCTAAGTGTCTTGGAAAAACTATTACCTTTAAGACTCAATTCTCTCATCTGCAAAACGGGAGCGATATCATCCACTACAATGACGGCTGTGAAAAACAGGCGTGGTAAGGATGCCCTTGGACCTGCCACACACTAGGAGTTCAATAGAGGTTAACTGCTGTCATCAGCCAGCCTATTATTTACTTATGGGGCCGCTTGGAGATTCACACGAGCATGTGAGAAGATAATACTGCCTGGGTAGTATGATACTTGGTGAAGGTACTTAGATAACCCTTGTTTACAGCTGGTCTCCAGGGTTGTCTTACATCTAGTTTCTAGCTCCAGAAATGTACCCGGATGAGAACTTGGTCCCCAAGACCAGGGAAATGTGGAGTGTGATTAGAAGAAACCAAGAAATACAGTCCCTAAGCTAAAAGGACAGATCCGGGATCTGCTCAGATCATTGTGATCCACAGCTAGGTCTAGCCAATATCCTCAAACCAGCCAAAGGTGCTGAACGTGTGAAGGGAATGTAGCCTATGTTAGTCCTATGCTGTACTCCTTAGAAATCCACACTGGGATTGCTTCCAGTCTCCTAATGCCAAGCAGAGGAAGCTTTTCAGCTCAAGGGTTCATGTACTGTTGGCCTATTTCAGAGTGCTGCTTCTGGTTGAATTACAGAAGCAGGCTGCCCAACTTGATCTCTGTTTTCTGCTCTTCTCCAGAGAAATGAATCCATCCCGCAGTCTCTAAGCAGAACTACTGAGGAGAGGGAAGAGGCAAATTTGTACAATCTTCACCATAGGGCTTTTAAAAGTATCAGCCAGAAGGAACTTCTCTAATCCTGGTTTCACAAGTAGAGACATGAGTGAAAACCAGGGAGCAGGGGAGATGGAACCTTGTGTGCTCTACTGGGGATAGGCCCCCCATGCCAGCCCTTCCAGGTTTTACACTTTCTGGACATGACGAATGTTTAATTCTAGAAAGCGAGAATAAGTGAAAACTCATAAACCTGCCTTTATTGTACATTCCTAACACTTTATTGTGCTTGTCTATCAACTCTCTTGTAAATAAGCTCTGCCAATATTTTTTGACAATAGGAGGGTGACACCTAAGGTAGAAAATGGTAGGATGCCCAGGGAGGCAAGGACTCAGAGCCCAGAGAGTTGTTGTTCATTCATGGGACATCACATGAATGGCCCCCAAAACAGCAGGCATCAGGTAGCAGCGATGACTCTGAGGAAAACGGTCTTGCCCAGAGGTGAGATGTACAAAACCTAGGACTGCAGGTGATCAGTAGAGAGAGTGTACAGGGACTGAAGAGGGGAGACAAAGAGAGAACAGGAGGTCAGAAAATTGAAATGTTGAAATGGAGAGTATGGTAGCCATGGAGAAACAAGTAGTAAAAGGATTAGGTTCAAAATGTCAGACTTAACCAGAGGCTCACAACTGGACTCTTAGCAGAGGACCCTTGCCAGTGAGTGACTGTGTTCTGCCTCCACATCTCCAGGAGCCTTTGAGTAGGTACAGAAAACAAACACAGGTTGACACTGGCTAGGTAAACTCTGAAATTGCCTTCCACATATTATCATTGAAGTCCCGCATAGCCTGGAAGAGAACCTTGGAGAAACCTAGGCTTCATTCATAAGCAGAGGAAAGGAGTCCAAAGTGTGCATAAATATGAAAGTGGAGAATTCTGAGTCCCCAGATAATTTAGCAAGGCAGAAGATGATTGAGGAGTACAAAGCCACGCAGAGGAGTGGACAGAGAAGTGTGGTGATAAATGATGTTGAGGGAGCAGGACCGTCAGGGATACAGAACGAGACAGGTGACTCAGAATGGTGAGCAGTGGCTTAGGCAGCAGGTGTGTGCTGTAGAGGAGTCCGGCAGTGAGAGAACAGGACTCAGCAGATTGTTCAGCAAGCATTTCCAGAATATCGGCTACATTCCAGCGAGGCTCTAAGGGCCCAAGGGATGAAGAGAACAAAGTAAAAGCAAAGACGCACGCGAGATCTCTTTAAATTAGTAACAGGACAGGGCTTATGCTTTGACTGTTGGAAACTGACAAGGTAAGGTATGGGACCATGAAAGGTAGCGTGGTTCCCAGTCGAACTAAGGCTAGAAACCCCAGAGACCCTGAAGGGACAGTAGGAGTTTCGCCTGTTCCCAGGTACCAGGTCCCTGTCACTCACCACAAACCCTTATAGATTTGTGGCTCTCAGTCACATAAGGGCAATGCCCCAAGCCCTTCCACAGGTAAAGGATGTGACCTGCGGTCACATAGGCTCAAGACAGATCCCCATTTTAATGACGTACATAAAGGCTTAGCCAGTAAGCTTTTCTTCCCATTCATTACCCCTGGCAAAAGGTATTTAACCACAGGCTCACCCTGAGAAGTGGGGTATGGTTTTACACATCCATTTTCCTCTGTGACAATAAATGCCTTAAAACCATGGACTGCTTCTTTTCACTGGGATCCACCTTGGGGAGCCATGGAGAAGGCCTTCACCTAGAGAGCCGCCGTCTAACCTCCCATAGAAGGTCTCTCTTTGCTCCTAGCCATGACTGTCACCAAGCCAAGCTCAAGCCTGCTGTCTCCTCCTCACCTACTGGCAGGATCAGCTGGAGCCCCTCCCCTCCTCCACTCCGTTCTGTTCTCAGCCCTTCTGCAGCCCTGGCAACCTTGCAGGCCAGGAAACCCCAGCCAGCTCTAGCTGTCCCGTGCCTCACACTGCATGGTAACACCCCCAGAACAGTGTCCTGGGGCCTCCCTACAGCCCAATACCTGCCCTGCAACAGCATTAAGGATGCCAAAAAAGATCAAACAAGGATGGATAGAAAGACTACAGAAGTAAAAAAAAGAAAGAAAGCATTGGTTGGGGATGTAGCTCAGCTGGTAGATGGCTCACCTATCAGGCATGAGACTCTGAGTTCAAGTTCAGGCACAGCCATAAAATCAGGCATGATGCTTGATGCCTGTACGCCCAGCACTTGGGAGGTGAAGGCAGGGGGATAGGTAGTTCAATGACATTCTTGTCTACTTAGGGAGTTGGAGTTCAGTCTGGGATACATGGGACTTTGTAATGAAAAGAAAAAAGAGGAGAAAGAGAAAAGAGAAAAGCAGAGACCAGGCATGCATCTAGCCATGTAGTCCCTCACAAATCTCCTTAAAGAAAAGGTATAAGACTTCAGAATTCTGAAGGAGACATGCATACTATCTCTCACAGCCTACTCCTATCCAGTCCTTCCGGATTTTCCATCTATCTCACCTTGAAATTATATGTGCTCTTAAATCTGAACACGTGGAGGAAGAGATCTTTGTGTAACGCTACCACATAATTACAATTGCTTGCCCAGGCCTTTAACTTGGGCTATACACAACCACAAAGCTCTTTATGATTGGTATCTCAGAGGCTCTTCCAAAATTCTTTTAAAACCAGCTATTCTAGAAAAGTGAGTTCATCCTCCTTGGAGACTACACCATAAAGAACTGCGAAGCAGAGACCTGTAGTCTCACCAGGTTCTTCAGAGAAGTGTTTTCTCTGGACTCAAAGATTTTCCTTACTGAGAGCCACGTGCAAACTCCCTAGTGAGTCAGTGCTGTATTAGGTAGGACAGCACATCTCTTTGTCAGGGAAATGGCTAGACTATTCCGGTCTTCTACCCTTGATTACAACATAACACTGCTGTGTTTGGCGCTTCCTATGTGATGCGTCCAGTAGAAAGACAAGTTTCCCATGACAAGTCAGAGATACATTACAGCAACCCCTTCCTGGGTCATTGGTGGATCCTTATAATATACTAGTCATAACATACAACCCTAGGCTAGTCCCAGCCCTACTTTACTGTGAACCCATTGGCGTTCCAGTGCAAGCACCCCAAGAATTCAATACTGGTCTGTGTGACGGGCAGAAGTAAGGTAGTCAACAACCCTGAGATTCTTCTACATCCTGCCACCTGCCAGGCCCATGTACCTATCACCACCCTGGCCTCTCTTCTGAAAGCTCTTATCCTCAAACAGAAGCCAGATGGTGAACATGAACTGCCAGTGACCTCTGAGTCCTCCTGCTATGGACTGGTGGATGTCCATACCATTTTCATCTTTATGACTTTCCTAGGCCATTCCAAACCGTATTTTGTGAGGCTGTGGCAGCTCTGAAAAGGAACTTCCTCAAGATGATACAGCCACTGCATATTGAGAGGGGGAAACTCAAGACTGATCTGTGTGACTAACAAAGCCTGTGTTTAAAGAATATTTGTAATGTGTGGTCCAAAATAAAACGCTGAGAGTGAAAAGAGAGCTGAGCCTTTGGGATGCTGGAGAAGCTGGTTTATCTACATCAAGGTCAAGACAGTGTTCCTTCTCATCTCCTGGGGTAAGATGGGTGTATTAACTGCCCAGATTTGTCTGTGTTCACTTTAAGGAAGGCCACGGCAGATTTCTATCAAGTCTTCCTCAAATTGCTTAGCGTTTCCTTCTTTTGGTCAACAATTTCTAGTTATGCTAAATGTGCTGGAGTCACTAGCCCCAAAGTCATTATTTAATTTAATAAAATTATGTGCATATTTTAGAGACCAAAGAACAGAGAGAAAGTTGGAATCATGCCTGATACCACAGTCCTGGGAAGTTAGTGGTGCATAGATACCTGGGACTTTCCATCCGAAGAGTAGACAGAAGGAATGAATTAAGAAGGAGAGTATGGGATTTAAGGACAGTGGGAGGGACGAGAAATGCAATAATTACCTGGAAGACTGGAAGTACCAGGTAACCCAAAGCTAGGCAGACAAGATATTAAGGTGAGAGGCTTAGGTCAACCTGTTCAAAAAAGACTGAAGATTTAACTAGTCTCAAATTCAAATGTTGCTTCCTATTCTGATTCACCTTTCCATTTGTTTCTTTATTTGCAAGAATAATGCAGCAACAATGACCTCACTGAATTCTCACAAGAGTTAAGTGAAATGGTTTCAATGCAACGCTTAGGCCTTCCCTGGCACATTATAACAAGCCAATGCCCTGGTAGGGTGGGGAATCTCCTTAGAACAGAAAAGACTAAGTAGAATCTGTAAGATTCCATTACTGGGGATAGGTGAAGGTCAGAAAGGAGCCATAATGACTCTCAACCCTTTGGCTTCAATGAACTAGGAAGAGAGCAGAGCTCCCATCGTGATGGGCAGGATCGGGGGTCAGCAAGAGACCATGGGAAAAGTTGGGGAGAATTTTCCTTGTGGCAAGCTTGCAGGGCTCCCTAGGCACCTAAACAGAAACGAGGTAATGACCATCAGACCAAAGCTTGGGGAAAAGTCTCTTCTCAATATGGATTTGAGACAATGCTGTATAAAGAGAACAAGGCCACTGCTATTTGTCCAGCAAACATTTCCAGAGACCCCTTTGCATTCCAGCCCTTCTCTGTGGAATCATTACATCCCGGAAACAGAAGACTGGCTTAAGGAACATGCCTTTGCTGGACAATAAGAGTCCAGCAAAGGGAATTGAACCCAAGTGTACTGCCTTAGTCACCGTTCTATTGCTGTGAAGAGACACCATGACCAAGGCAAGTCTTTAGAAAAGAAAGCATTTAATTGTGGGCTTGCTTAAACAGTTTCAGAGGGTTAGTCCATTTTCATCATGCTGGGGAACATGATGGCATGCATGGTGCTGGAGCAGTCACTAGGAGCTACACAGGAAGAGGAGAAGAGGCAATGCTGGACCTGGCATTAAGAATCCTTGCAAACACTTCTGTTCCCTGGTGGCTAAGCATTCAAATACATGAGCCTATGCAGGCTATTCACATTCAGATCACCACATACATCTGAAGGGCAGATGAGGGCACACCTTTCCCAGCCACCAGATCCTGGGCTTTGGGATCCCATCTTCTGCTTCATTAAGAGCCAATGAAACAAGAGCAGGGGAACTGTCTGCTAAGTAAGCATGCCTTCTGCTTGCGTTAATGTGACAAAGCACACAGGGAAAGTGCCAAATTAATGTTTTAGATACATGCAAGACACCTTTAGTAACTGCTCCTAGGCCCCAGTTAAGCTTGCCGCAGACGACATTTGTTCCTAGTACCAGTTTGGGGAGAATCAAAAGCGGGGTCTATTCCAACAGTTGTTTACCAGCTATTTGCCCCAGGCAAGTTCATTAATGACTCTGACCTTCCCTTTCCTCATCCATAAAATGTAAACAGTACTTTGTGTTGCAGGCCTGGTTGTTATTGTTTAGTGAGATAATTTACTGAAGTAATCAGCTTAAAGCCTAAATGAAACATAGCCAGCGTGAAACACACTGGCTGGGGTTCCTGGTCTAGAGCAGGGAGCAGTACTGTCCAATGGAATAAGGGAGCCACATTCATTACGATGGTTTTTCTAATAGCCGCATCCTAACTCCTAAAGAAACTGGTGAAATTAACTCAAATGAGCATATGTAGTGTAGGTATGTATGCATATTTGCATGTGTGTACATATATGAAGTTTGTCTTGCACATGAATATGCATGTCCACCTGGAAACCCAAGGTTGAGGTCAGGAATCATAATGAATTGTCTTCTACCTTATTCAATGAGACAGGGACCCAGTGAAACCCAGAGCCTATCAATAGAGTCAGTCTAGCTAGCCAGTTTACCCTGGGGATCTCCTCGATTTGCCTCTCAAGGCTTAAAATTTCAGATGAGCTGACTAGACCACCCAGAATTTACACAGACTCTAGAGATCTGAACTCAAGCCTTCACACCTGTGTAGTAAGCATTTCAACCAC
>JADRCD010078162.1:1184-11442 GCA_019843815.1 Montemys delectorum | reverse complement strand
AAAAAAAAAATACTGTGAGAGTTATGTGTTTTACTATTATTTGTTTCCTGCATGTTAAAAAAAATCAGAACCAGTCAATATTTCTCCCAAATATCCTCCTAATCAACTGGGGTTTTATTGGAACAATTCTTCCTTCCTATTTTATAGATCCTAAACTCCTGTCAATGAGCTGCAGTTACAGCTATGGGCCACGCTACTTAAATCACAGTGTACTTTAGACGATGCCCCTCTATCAACACCACCATAATACAGAACGTTTCTAGGGCATGCTATTTAAATATCCAACTTAGCATCCTATGACACAAAGAACCCTTCCGTGCCATTCATTATAATAGAGTGCGTAAGGCATAACTCTCAATCTGGGGGCTTCAGTGCACAATAAATCCAACCACACTCTGTTGGCAGCACACATAATTATAAAAAATGCAGAATGCTTGTTATTAAGTAGTCGTATGAGAAGATCTACTATGCCATGCAGGATATATGCATGGCACTACAAGCAAAGATTGATTTTTAAAAAAATCACATCTCTCCTATACTTTTAATTATTTAACCTCCAAGAAATGTTAAGCATTTAATGAATGGGAAACAAGAGCCATTCATGAAGACTGACAAAAAAATTACTGCTTGCTTCTTAAGTGAAGTACATCCTGACTTTGTTTTAATATAAAATTACTTAACATTTTTAATGTTATCTATTCACAAATAGGGACTGACTGATATAAATCAGCTGAGAATTATCAAGGGAGCCACTTAATAATTTTAAAATCAATGAAAGCAACTTGTAATCTTTAATCATTTGATTTCTGATGAATAAATGATCATTCTTTGGCCAACATTTATCCCCAGCAGACAGACTTTCTGCACATTAAAGGAACAACAACAACAACAACAACAACAACAACAACAAAAGCATTATAAACATTCTCACATTCTTCTGCAGTAAATCTACTGCAGTTAAAACTGTAGGACACTTGTGGAAGAAGCAGAGCTCACAGGGATTGTCTGAAAGCCTCCAAGGATGCTATGAGCTTCTGTGGGGAGAGGCTGTAGGCATGTAGGGATCAAAAGTAGGCTTTGCTCAATTGATGCTGGCTTTGTGCATCTTAGTAAGGTACTTCCCAGGGTGTCATGCTGCTGTTTTGCTGTTCTAAGAATTATTTCTAGTACTAGTGACAAGAGACCTCCTCATCATAATTTCTTTTTCTTGTCTGAAAGGGACTTTCTTCCCTTAAAAATTGTGTGTGTGTGTGTGTGTGTGTGTGTGATGCTGAAGATTAAGCTCCAGGCTTTGTACAAGGTAGGCAAGCTATCCTCCACTGCGTTATACCGCCAGCCTGGAAGGGAGTGCCACAGAATACAGGAGATCCTGGCAAGAGCTTCAGTTTCAGTAGGGGATTCCTTGCTGGAAAGTCGAAGCTGCATACAACCAGAAATCCTGGTTTCCCATTGAAGAAGAACCTCCAAGGAAAAGCTCAACCTGTGTAGTTTCTGATTCCTTGAAAATAGGAAAGGGTAGTTATATGCTTGCCAGGTTACTCATTAAAGCAGAATGAGGTTACATTTGCTTTCCACTACTTACTGATGGCATGTTCTACTTCTTCACTAAATACACTTAGTACACTTGCTGTGCACATACAGAGTCTCAAGTCAGGCTGCAGGAGTTCAGCTCACACTTTTGCTACTTATTAGCTGCATGACTCAGGGTAAGTTACTTAACCTCTCAGTGCCCCAGTTTCTTCATTTTCAAACCAGGAATAATAATAGCAGTGCCTAATGTATTGAGTTGTCAAGATTACGTGAACTCGAATGTTTCACTTAACTTAGAACTCCTTTGGTTAGAGGAGACAGAAACCTGACTTAAACTGACTTGAAAAAAAAAAAAGGATTATTGACTTATATAACCTAGAAGTCTGGTGATCATTTTTTTCTTCTTCCATTGGCTCTGCTTTACAAATCTAAAATTTTAACTTAATTCTATGTGCTTCTTTGGAGATCAAGGGAGGGACAAGGGGATGGGAGAGGGGAGTGGAAGGGGAAGATCAGTAAGAATGCAGTATGTCATCAGGAAACCTATTTCTCTGTATGTTAATATAAACAATCCTGTGCCTTCATTGTCTGAAGCGTATAAAGTACAATAATAATAATGATGTATCAACTTCATAGACTTATTGCAAAGATTTAAATGAATTTATGTGTGGGAAGTGCTTCCAGCAGTGCTTATAAGGCATATAATGTTATATAAATGTTATTTATTTATTGTTAGTGTTAATTACTTTAATATACAATGTCTTCTTTTTAGGTTTTCCTTTTACGTCTTCTTGTTTCTCTGACTATTACCTTTAACTCTCAACTAGTTCGTTTTCCTACTCTCCCTCCCTTACTACACCATGCCTTCCATACGCACTGCAATCTGTTATCACTCTTTCCAGCTACAGAGTCCAATGACTCTTACCTAGTGCAGTGCCAGATTGGGTTTCATATGAGGTATAGGCAAACAAAAACACAAAGGATTTACACTAAGTGATGCAAGTTGTAAAATGAAGGCTGCCAACAGATTTGGAAGAAGAAAAGAGTGGAGGATGATATGATTGGAATATATTTTCTACATATATAGAAGTGTCACAATAAAATCTGTTTACCTTGTGTACTCAATATATACAGAATTATTTTTGAGAAGCCCATAATGAGAGCATGCATGATATGCGGTCATTATCTCAGGAGACACAATATATGTATTTGCCATAAGTTGACAATAAAACAAAAAGTGAAAATACAGGCAGATATAGCTGTCAACCCATGAAGAGATTGCATTTCATCTCCAAGCTGGAAGTCTTTCCCCAACTCTAGAGACAGAGTAAGAGAATGGAACAGAAAGTGTTTAGTGCTATGGGGGGAGAGTCTCAAACTTTGTATCTAGCTATCTTTCTAATTAATATCACTTTCCATTACTTTCCTCACCATATTTTTGAATTTTCTCTCATTATTTTAATATAAATTATATCACCACAGATTAAGGCTAGGTTTGCCATGATATTTTAGCTAACCTGGGCTACTTAGTGATTTTTATAGTCAACTGGACTACAGAGCAATATCCTGTCTCAGCACACACACACACACACACACACACACACACACACACACACACACACACATCGTGGAATCTCTTAGAATATTAAAAAAGATAAAAATTGATATGGAGAAATAGGGAATATCAACAGCTTCAAAGGCTTTGAAGTACCTCCACTGTGCCATGAAGAAGCATTAGTTATAAAACTAACAAACAAGAAACCAATAGAACAAAACAAACAAACAAACAAACAAACAAAAAAACCAAAGCCCCAAACCAAACCAAACCAACCAACCAGAAAACAAAAACAAAACCTACAGAGAGAAACTTGAGTAAAAGCATCCTTTAAATACACATCTTTTCCTTATTGGGTAGAACTTGTTAAACACTTAGAATCATGTGCTTTAACAACCTGAGATATACCCCAGGCACAGATTTACATGGCATGGGGTTGAGGTGAGGAATCCTGTGGGAAACTAAAGGATGGAAGAACCTGCTTCCCTATTCTAGTCTCATATGTAAATCCAGGAAAGGGTGACTACAGGTCAGATAAGAGAAGTGAGGTCATCTCCAGGGTTCTTGCTTACTGTGTTTTTCTTATATGAGGAATTCTCCAATGAGACATAGCTCACAATAACCTGAGGCATTCAAGAGTTTAAATTCTTAGGTGTCACTTCAGGAAACTGTGTGTGTGTGTGTCTATACTGTGACCCTTTGATGTCCAGTCCTCATAATATAGTGATTTCACCACTGTTACTATGGGAATGTGACCCTGAGAAACACTATCTTTTGAAGTGGTAAGAAAGGTGCCCCTTTTGATGTCCTTGGCTGACTCCAAAACAGAAGCCTTTTTAATTCTAGAGAAAGGAAAGAAGCAGATGTTTCCATTTGAAATGGCTCCAGCATATAAGAAAATGTGAGTGTTTTCCAGGCATCAGGGAGATTTCTTCTGTGACTGGGAAGCATAGACATATGACCCTGTTTTGGAAATGATAGGGAAAAGGGGAGAGGAAAGGGTACACAGAGAGATAACACTATATCACAGCTTGTTCCAGCTCCTTTTGTTTGATTTCCTCCCATATACAGTCTGTAATCTTTCTTTTAATTCTTAAGACAGCCACAGATTCTAAATAATATCTGTGCCACATTCCTTGGACAATTATCATTGGCACTACCTGGAAACTTTTTGAAAATACAGATTGTTGGGGAACTTTCTCTAGACCTATTGAAGCAGAGTTTGAGTTTAAGCTAATTGTCCAGATGTTTCTAATGTATGTTGGAGTTTAAGACATATTTATCTATATAAATGATTACCTTATAAAATTACCAACATTGAAGTCTTCTGCACCTTTCATGTCTCTATGCCAACTCAACTTCCAACTGAGGATATGCTGCTGTCTACAGAGTAGGTGAGTGAAATTGTTGATTGAAGCACCTTCCATTCTCTGAGATCTTAATGCTCTCAGTCCCAGGAATAAAACTGCATGAGTTGATCTTTATAGTGGCCATTTAAATTTGGCAGGGTGGGCAATTTTCAGTATGTTAGAGATCAATTTGGGAAAGCAAGTTTGTAAAAAGCTTCTAGGGCATATTGGCAATAAGTGAGCTTTCTTAAGTACCACAGGGAGCAGGGGTGTGTGACCTGTGTTAAGGTACCCTGGTGATCTAAGTGAACTTTAGGACCCACTTTTCTGAAAGAGGGTCCTGGCTTTATCAACTTCAAAGAGTAATTTAAAAAAACAGTGGAAGCCATACATTGGACTCAACTTGGGAAGCCTCATGGAAGAGTTGGGGGAAGGATCGAGGGCCCTGGATGGGATGGGAACCCTACAAGAAGACCAACAGAGTCAACTAACCAAGTCTGAGCCACCAACCAAAAAGCATACATGGGCTGCACCAATACCACAGCACATATATAGCAGATGTATAGCTCAGTCTCCATAGCTACCTTGTCTGGTCTCAGTGGGAGAAGATGTGCCTAGCCTTGCAGAGTCTTGATGTGCCAAGGTAGGGGGATACCCACGGAGAATCTCTAGTCTCTTATAGGAGAAAGGGAGGAAGATATGCAGGGAAGGACTGTGTGAGGAGGATCACGAAGAAGGGGGCAAGAATTGAAATGCAAAGTGAATAAATAAATTAATAAATGATAAAACAGTGGAGAATACTACTTTTTAATTATCTAAAGGCCACACAATCTCAGAACAGATTTGACTGTTTTTTAAAATAATATTCTTTAGAAGTCTATCAGTATGTTTTTAGAAGGCATTAGAACCTTTCTGAAAAAAATTACCTCATAGACAAGTATTCTCAAAAGAAAGATGCAAACGAGTATTTAGTATGCAAAGATCATATTATGCAAAATAAATGGCTCTCAACTGGGGTGCTTAAGGACATTATTATGGCAACCATTATTATCTAACCCATGACTTTCACCTAAGCTATTCTTAGTGCTACTAAAGCTGAGTACATATTCAGATATTATTCCTACTGTGGTGAGATTAGCTGAACCTAGCAGGTGTGGCCTGCTTGAGAGGAAGTCAATAGAAATATAGTAAATGAAGAAGTGACATAAATATCACAGTGTGGTGTACAGAACAATCAGTAGACAGGAGTTTCAGAAGCTTGACTAATATCATCACTGGACAATTTCCTTGGCATCTTTCTCCCTCAGTTTATAAATCAGAAGTCTATCTCCCAAGAGTTCAGGCATGGAAATGTATGGAAAAGTGAGAGGTATTACACTTTATGTAATCAGAACCTTTGTTAACAAAATTGTTCTCTTTCCATGTGTGGTGGTTTGAAGGAGATTGCGTCCCATAGTTCATGTGTAAATAGTTGGTTCTGAGTTGGTGGCACTGTTTGTTTAGGTTGTGGAGTTGTGATCTTCCTTGAGGAATTATGTCAAGGGAGGTAGGTTTTTGAGGTTTCAAGCATCAAGGCAATTCCAGGTTACTTTCTGTTTCCTGCTTGTGATTAGAGATGTGAGCTCTCAACTGTTCATGTTGCCCGTGCTTGCTGCTTGCTGCACTCTCCTGCTATGATGGACTCTTATCCCTGTATAAACATAAGCCAAATAAACTCTTCCTTCTGAAATTGCCCTTGTCGTGGTGTTTTATCACAGCAATAGAAAAGTCACTAACACACCATGCCATTGGCTTATTAAAATAAGTAACAAGCTTGTCTACAGACAAGCATCTACATAAGACTGTTAAATTGATTGTTGTTTTATATTAACCAACTTTTATAGTACTCATTTTTATTTTTATAATATTTTATAAAGTTTAAGGAATATGACAAAAAAGATATTGTAGGTATTGAAGAGGGGGGTCTCTGGGAGGAGTTGGGGTACAAAAGGGAAACAAGAATGTGATTTAATTCTATTTACTTAAAATATGTTTTTAAATGTTAATAAATTCAAACAATTGAAATCATGTAACTTTTCTCATAATAATGCAATAAAAGTTAAAACAAAATAAAACAAACAAACAAACAAAAAAGGTCAAGAGCACTAGTTGCTCTTCCAAAGGACCCAGATTCAATTCTCAGCACCCACAGTGCACCTAACAATTGTCTATGGCGCCAGTTCTGGGGGATATAACGCCCTCTTCTGGCCTCTGTGGGCACTGCATGAACATGGTACAGAGACAAACATGCAGGCAAAATAAATACTCGTATACATAAAAGTTTAAATAAGTATTTAAAAGTAATGATCATCTTGTAAATAAAACAAAAGAAAAGACAAAAAATAAGTAACAAGCTATAAACATCAGAAATTGGATACTTTTTTCAAACTGTGTCTTGAGTTTAGTTCAAGTTTTAGCTTTACCTCCCTTCACTTGTAATCCTGGACCTTGGAAATACATGTTCAAAATGGTAACTCAAGGCCCATGCAAGAGTCAATGGTATTTTATGTGCAGAACACAGAACAAGATACAATAGAAAAAAAAGTTGTCAAAAGTAGTCCAAACTTAATGAATTATTTCAGCACCCTTTTCATCTCAGCTGAAGCATTTATTAGAAGACTCTTAATTAGAACAGTTCATTCCTTGAGAATTTTGATGGACTAATCCTCAGCTGCCTTCTTTTTAATAAAAAGAAGTGTGCATTTTTAATTTGGCTTTTTGCCATGGAATTGATTCAATAGCTTGACTGAAAAGCACAGAGAGGATGGAGCATCCTCTGTACAGTCTAGGGGCAACAGTTAGACAAGAAATAAAGTGCAACCATAGTATAAAGAAGAAATGTCTGTAAGACCTGATTGGGTTTGGGCATCCACAACCCTGGCCTGTTTTTTCAAGATGAACTCAGGAGTCCACTCAGATTGGGAATCAAACTGGTGATGATTGCTTTGCTCTGGGAGCTTTATTCTTTGGAATTATGCCACTTGTTTGTGAAGCGAAAAACTCCTGATCTCCTGGGTGATGTTTTTCCTTCAGCTGAAAGATGGAGTTACAAGCACCTGCAATCTTGCAAAGTTTCAGTTTTTGGCCCAGTGGGAAATAGAGTGCCTTGATCCATTAAATAGCATACGAGTATGCTTTTGACAGGACTTTGTGATTTCCATGGAGTAAATATAAAGCAAAGCATAAATAATAATACTGCACCAGGCTGAGCAAAATTGTATCCTTTTTCAGTAATATAAGGACATACTTCAGGGCCTTGAAAAATTCTTGAGCCGTGAGGTGGAATGCCAGGTCTCCATGCATTGTTGATGTAGAGGAAAACCTGGGTCTTAGAGAAATCTCTGGAGGAGTAAAGTACTGGGAAAGACAAGAGGTTGTTGTGTTTCTCTACTGGGGCTTGACAAGATGCTATCTGAATGAATCAGACTATTCCCCTCCCATCTCTCTTTCTCTTTACCAGCCCTCTTCTGTCGTCTTCATCTTGCACATCTCTGCACTTCAATCTGCAAGCTCTTTTATATTTTCTATTTCCCTGAAGTAAAGCAATTATGTGGAGAGGAACAACATTGGAGCCAATAACCAAATCCTAAATCTTCTGGTTCTTTTAAATGATTACTCATTTCGAGACAAATAAATATCCATGGTTGCGTAGTCCTGAATTAGGGATTCTGGGAGCATCCATTGTTTGGTGGAAAGGGATCTTTCAAAGACATTTTTTTTGTGTGTGGAAATTAGAGCTATTCGTGATGACTGAAACACTGCTTAGTTATGAAACCTGCAGTGTGCTGTAAGGGCCTTCCTAAGTATTCAAAACTGACCACTGACCTTTCTTAGTGTGGGTCAGAGCTTGAATTTCAAAGCTTAGAGGGACTTCAGAGATCACCCGGTTCAAAGAATTTGAACTGTATCTGCTCTGTGCAATCACTTACAGTGTGTGGTGAAGCCTATGCCCAGACAATTATCTCATCTGCCTCATTAGGATATTATCACAAAACTCAGAAGAGTAGGTATAACTGACTCTGTTGTCAAACAGGCAACCAAGCTCAATAACGCTAAGCAGCAGTGTGAACATTACATTTCTAATAATTAGCAAAGTTGTGACTGATAATTAGCAGAGTTGGGATGTGACTATGTATTCGGTGAGTCCATTTCAAAGGTCCAGTCTATTCTGTACACACCAGGATCTTTCTTGTCACTGCTGGAGGGCACTCAGTCACTAGTGTGATGTTAAGACCCCTCTCTTAGGCTTTCTCAGAGAGGCACATTTAAGCCTAGTATCAATGTGCACCAGGCTCTGTTTCAGGGAGGAATTCATTGTATACAATGGGGTTTGGACTCACTTATTTGCTGAAGCATGGCAGGGCCTCTATCCTCAGACTCCCACACCTTTCTCCAGTTTCACTTTTGTTTTCCTCCCTGTTTTCTGCCTTTGTGCTGAAAAGCCTGTAGTTACCAGGTCACAATGGACTTGACACACTAGACATAGGAGTTAAAATTCCAGTCTCTACAGAAACATTGCCCAATAGAAGTTTCTACAACAAAAGCACTAATCCATTCCTGTGCTGTCCAATTTTTAAAAGATGTGATCTCAAGGGAAGGGAATATGTTGTGGGAAGAGGAATCAGAATTTTCCAAATAAACCATGAATGCATTGAACCAAGAGGTTCTTGGAGTAAAAGCATATGTATTAGAAGGAAAAGAATCTGGAAGACTGGGAAAGACTCATTTAGATTCTCTAGAAATACATCCTCTGATATTGGAACATGGGGCTGAGTATGAAGCTATAGCCCATGAACTATTGTGGTACCTTAGGATGAGTACTTTGTCTTCTCATGTGTAAAAATGATAAGTTGGAATACCTTCATTCATTTGATAAGTATTTGTGCGTATCTTGTGAAACTATCCTCTATATGTGTATGTGTATATTTATATATGTGGAAACAATCTTCAGCCTCAGCATTCTTGTGTTGTTGAAGAAGATACAGACATGTTTTTGATAGAATGATGGAAAGGTAGAGTTGGGGTCTAAATGAAACAAATGATTCTACCAGGAGAAATGAAGACAACCTCATAGACATGGGGTACTATTTATGATGAGGCTCAAAGGTTATAGACTAAGATATCAGAAGACTCACATGACCTCAAGGATCCTTCAAAAAATTCAAAGAACCATCAGACATGCATGCTCCAGTTTGCCCTACAAGGACCAAAGTCAAACCCTAAAATAAAAACTTAGTTCTGCTAAACTGACAAGAGACCAGTGGCTGGTAATCCATTGAGAGGATAGTGAGGCTGAGAAGGCCCCAAAGGCTCCTTTTGTTGTAGGCCCGTAAAGTACATTTGCCCATTTGACAAGTGGATATCCTTGTGCTAAGAAAGCTTAGGTGTTTGAAAGGACTTTGTAATTATTTTCAATATTTGGGAAAGTCTATTCAAGAACAGATAGATTCTAGCATCTGGAAAGCAGAGAACTACCTTGAGATCAAGGTTAGCCTGATTTACAGAGCTAGCTAGAGACTAGTTTAGCAAGACCCTGTGTGAGACAAAAAAAAAAAAAAAAAAATCAAAGAAGCAAGTGAACAAACAAACAAGAACAGATTAGAGCACTGGTAGAGCCTAGTAGTTAAGCACGTGGGCTTTGGCACCTGACTGCCTAGATTTGATTTTTCTGATTCATCATTCAATAAATGCGTGACTCTGGGCAAGTTATGTAATCTTTCTGCACCTCATAAAATGTTGGTGACAAGCCTCACAGAGTTGTTGTCAGGATTAAGTGAGTCAATTC
>JADRCD010078161.1:432-13687 GCA_019843815.1 Montemys delectorum | reverse complement strand
CTCTCTCTCTCTCTCTCTCTCTCTCTCTCTCTCTCTCCTCCCTCTTGCTTGCGTGTGTGTGCGCACGCACACACAACCACCTCCAGCAACAAAAATAACAGGAACTAACAATCATTAGTTTTTAATATCTTTTAACATCAATGGACTCAATTCCCCAATAAAAAGAGATAGGCTGACAGACTGGATATACAAACAGGATCCATCATTTTGCTGCATACAAGAAGCATACCTCTGCAACAAAGACAGTCACTACCTCAGAGTAAAGGGCTAGAAAAAAGTCTTCCAAGCAAATGGTCCCTAAAACTAAGCTGGAGTCACCATTCTCACATCCAATAAAGTAAACTTTCAACCAAAAATAATCAAAAGAGATGGGGAAGGATACTTCATACTCATCCAAGGAAAAATCCACCAAGATAACCTCTCAATTCTGAACATCTATGCCCCAAATGTAAGGGTACCCACATTTGTTAAAGAAACGTTACAGTGGAAAAAAGAAAGCATCTTCAACAAATGGTGCTAGTCTAACTGGTGGTCTGCATGTAATAAAAGAATGCAAATTGAACCATATTTATCACCTTGCACAAAACTCAAGTCCAAGTTGATCAAGAACCTCCACATCTGAATCTAATAGAAGAGAAAGTGAGAAATAGCCTTGAACACACTGGCACAGGGGGAAAGTTCCTGAACAGAACGCCAATGGTTCATGCTCTAAGATCAACAATGGATAAATGGGACCTCATGAAACTGAAAAGCTTCTGTAAGGCAAAGGATACTGCCAATAAGACAAAATGGCAAATAACAGATTAGGAAGATTTTTACCAAGCCTACATCTGATAGAGGGCTAATATCCAATATGTGCAAAGAACGCAAGAAGTTAGATGCCAGAGAACCAAATAACCCTATTAAAAATGGGGTACAGAGCTAAACAAAGAATTCTCAACAAAGGAAACTCAAATGGCTGAGAAGCACCTAAAGAAATGTTCAACATCCTTAGTCATTAGGGAAATGCAAATCAAAACGACCCCGGGATTCCACCTCACACCAGTCAGAATGGCTAAGATCAAAACCGCAGGTGACAACACATATTGGAGAGGATATGAAGAAAGAGGAATACTCCTCTGTTGCTGGTGGGATTGCAAGCTGGTACAACCACTCTGGAAATCAGAAAATTGGAAATAGTTCTACTTGAAGACCCAGCTATACCATTCCTGAGCATATCCCCAAAAGATGCTCTAACATACCAAAAAAGGACATGTGCTCCACTAGGTTCATAGCAGCTTTATTCATAAAAGCCAGAAGCTGGAAACAACTAAGATGTCCCTCATCTGAAGAATGGATACAGAAAATGTGGTTCATTTATATAGTAGAATGCTATTCAGCTATTAAAAATAAGGACATTACGAACTTTGGAGGAAAATGGATGGAAGTAAAAAATATCATCCTGAGTCAGATCCTAAGGAACATGTGTGGTACATACTCACTGATAAGTGGATATTAGTCAAAAAGAACAGAATACCCATGATACACCCCCATAGAACCAAAGAAGTTAAACAAGAAGGAAGGCCCAAGTGAAGATTCTTTAGTTCCACTTAGAAGGGGAAACAAAATAATCATGGGAGGTGGGGAGAGGGAGGAACCTTAGTGGGAGAGGGAAAGGGGAGTAGAAATGGGGCAGGATAAGACATGGCAGGGAGACAGGAGAGAAACCCAGAGGGCCAGGAGAATAAATGGAAATATGCAGCTGTGGGAGATAGTGGAGAACCCTCTAGGAAGTCCCAGAGACCTGTGATGTGAAAGGCTACCAGAACTCAATGGGGATGACCTTAGCAAAAATGTCCAACACTTGGGTGATGAAACCTGAGAGAGTACTTCCAGTAGATAGACAGAGGCCCCAGTAGAGGGGTAAAACCACCCCCTACCTCTAAAAATTTTGACCCAGAATTGTTCCTGTCTAAAAGAAAGGCAGGTACAAAAATGGAGCAGAGACTGAAGGAATGGTCATTCAGTAACCAGCCCAATTAGGATCCATCCCATTGGCAGGCACTATTACTGATACTATGCTGTGCTTGCAGACAGGAGCCCAGCATGGCTATCTTCTGAGAGGCTCTACCTAGCAGCTGACTGAGACAGACAGACTTACTTATAGCTAACCATTGGAGTGAGGTCATGGACTCCTATGAAAGAGTTAGGGGAAGGACTGAGTAGCTGAAGGGGGGTCAACCCCCTAGGAAGACCAATAGTCTCAACTAACCCAGCTCACTCAGAGCTCCCAGAAACTAAGCCACCAACCAAAGAGCATACGTGGGCTGGTCCATGGCCCCCAGCACATATGTATCAAAGGACTGCCTTTTCTGGCCTCAGTGGGAGAGAATGGACCTAATCCTACAGAGACTTGATGCTCCAGAGAAGGAGGATGCTAGGTGTACAGGTTAGGTGGGGGGTGAGGTGTGGCTTGTATGGATGAGGGGGTGAGGGGATGGGTGGGTGAGCATCCTCTCAGAGCAAAGGGAAAGGGGGGGGTGAAGAGCTTGGGAAGAGGGGACTGGGAAGGGGGGCGACATTTGGAATGTAAATAAATAAAATAATTTAATACAGAAAAGAAAATGCCTCTATCAAATTAGATTGTGGGGCATTTTCTTGCTTGATGATTAATGTGGAAATGTACAGCTCACTGTTGGCAGAACTACCCGTGGGTACTATATCACCCATCCTGGGTGCTATAAGAAAGTGAGCTGAACGAGCCATGAAGAACAAATAAGTAAACAGCAGTCCTAGATGCCCTCTGTATCATCAGCTCCTACCTCCAAGTACCTTCCCTGCATAAGTTCCTGCCCTGACTTCCTCAGAGATGGACTGTGATATGGACCTGTAAGCTCAAAAAAAAAAAAAAAAATTAAGCCCCTTCCCCTATGTGTGGCTTTTAGTTATAGTGTCTTAGCACAGCAATAGAAATCCTAACTAAACCAGGTAGCATATGGCAACTGTCATCATAGAGGTATCACACACCATTCCAAATAATGACTCAAACCTCTTGGCCCACAAACATACTCAAAACTACTTACCTTGGGAAGCTTACCCCTCCGAAGGAATGATGACATAGCATCACGGCCCGAATTAGATGGCAGTAATTCTCTGATTTCAATAGTATCATCACATAGGAAGTAATGCAGGACAAATTCTCTGCGGTCCCCAAACAGTGAAGTTGAATCATCCCACAGGCAGAAGAAACGCAAAACCTTCCCATCATACTGGAGGAATCGTTTCAGGGTGTCAAAAGACTGATAGGGCCGAAAGGGATCCACAAACTCTAATGTCTGCAAATGGAGAAAGACACAGAAATGTAGCAAGCTTTATGTAGTTATGTCTGGGAAGCAGACAGTCAATATAAAGTTTTTTTCTGTATACTATTCTGTCATCCTTTTTTAAAAGCTTTTAATTAAATACTATGACATATTGATAAACAAATTCACAGTCAGTTTTAACCTCAAGTATACAGGCAAATATTAGGAAGCCTTTCATAATTTGGTAAACAACATTTTAACATACTAAACTATATTTCTGGGATATATTTGAAGTAGACTTTTCTCAAAGCCTTAAATTATATTAAGAATGAACAAACCTAGCACAGGGTCCCCAATAAGGAGCTAGAGAAAGGACCCAAGGAGCTGAAGGGTTTGCAGCCCCTTAGGAGGAACAACAATATGAACTACCTAGTACACTCAGAGCTCCCAGGGACTAAACCACCAACCAAAGAGTACACATGGTGGGACTCATGGCTCCAACAGCATATGTATAGTAGAAGATGGCCTAGTTGGTCATCAATGGGAGGAGAGGCCCTTGGCCCTGTGAAGGTTCTATGCCCCAGTGTAGGGGAATGCCAGGGCCAGAAAGCAGGAGAGGGTGGGTTGGTGATCAGGGGGAGGGGGGGAGGATTTTTTTGTTTTGTTTTGTTTTGTTTTTTTTATTTTATTTTTTCTGTTTTTTTTTTAGAGGGGAAACTGGGAAAGGAGATATCATATGACATGTAAATAAAGAAAATATCTAATAAAAAAAGAAAAAAATACATTTAAAAAAAAAAAGAATGAACAAACCTAATTTATAGTGACAGAAACCAGAACAGTAATTGTTTGTGTATAGGGAATATATCAAGAAAGAGTGACTTCAGGAGACTTGACTAGCAAGGGAAACAAAGGAATATTTTGATATTATGGGCAATAGTCTGTATCTTTTCTTTTTTGTTTTCTGCCATGCTGATAATTGAACTGAGCATCTTACACATGCTGTGGAAATGTTCTATGGGTGAGCTACATCCCCATCCCCAAATATTTTACATCTTTTCATATTGGTTACTTCGGTGTACACATTTTTCAAACACTGACCTGCATTGATTTAAGATTTATAAACCTAATCTTAAGCTGAATATACATATTTTCACTTTAAAAATGTCTTTCTACCAGAAATCGCTCATGTCTGTGTACATGCATGCACGTATGTATATGCAAAGATAATAGAAAGAAATATATTTGTAGTTTAATTTTGCTCAAAAAATTTCAGATATCCAAGAAATAGACATAGGAACAGAGCCAATAGAGAACTTCCACTCCACACAGAAACCCTATTTAGCTAGACTCTACTCTAGAAACATTGAGTTCCGTGGTCTTCTTGGGGCGTCTTTCCTTCAATTTGCAACTTCTTAGCCCTGTTTTAAAGTATAGCTGGCTCCACTCTATCTGGTATAAGCAAATGGTGTTGTTATGTAAGGAAAGACTCAATTGGGAAATGTTATCCCAAATTGATTATATAATCGTTCTATAGATTCCTGAACTTTTGGGTTTATTAAGGGTAGTCTAGACTAACTCTTATTTTAAGAGGAAAACAAAAAAGCCTTCTAGAGGTTCTTCTATCCTTAATATTTAAGTGAAATTATGGGACCTCTGCTTTTATTAATTAAAATACTTTTAATGTATAGGACTGCCAAGAAATGCATTATTGATCATATACCATTAAGATCTTGTTCAGTGGGGCTGGAGAGATGGCTCAGCGGTTAAAAGCACTGACTGCTCTTCCAGAGGACCTGAGTTCAATTCCCAGCAACCACATGGTGGCTCACAACCATCTGTAATGGGATCAGATACCCTCTTCTGGTGTGTCTGAAGACAGCTATAGTGTACTTACATATAATAAATAAATAAATCTTTAAAAAAAAAAAAGATCTTGTTCAGTTTACGCAAAATAGTTTAACTTTACATACCAATGTAGCAGCACTTAACTAAATCCATAGAACCCAATATAAAAGCCTTTTATTAAACCCATAATTTTCCAAAGATTTCTATATTAATTCATGAGTTTTCTTTGCCCTAATGGAATACCAAAATGGTTCCCAAAGCCTGAAGGGAAATTATTTAGAACATTTGCTTTTCCTTGGTATTTACTTCCAACTGTTGCCACAACCTTTTTCTTCCTTAGAAGACTATAAAATCTGACAGTATGTTGAATTTTATGAACTTCATATAATTTACCATCATTCACAATCACTATCATACAATAATAACTATTGGTGGATACATATAGTCATATGCAAGGAGCAATAACTTATATGGATCTTTTTCCTTCAGATTCTCTCTGGAGCTTCAAAAGACTTTGTATTTATTATTCAGGGCATATGCAAGATATAAAAACGAGTCCAAGCCTGAAAAATCTTTTATAGTGATACAAAGTTGTTTTACCTTAGATATTCCAGGACTAATAATACATACACTTCACGGGAGGATTGTATGCTTACAACAACAGGGGAATCATCTCAGACATAACTTTTAATGAGAGATTAAAAAACAGAATCAAAGGGAATTTCATTTTAAATTTTGTTATTCTGAAAGGAAATGAACTATAAGGTTTGAAAACAATAAAAATCAGATAAAACCAACTTATGGAGAGAGCAATTAGAAAAGTAGTTATTCTGGAAAAGCAAGAGTAGTTGGGTTGGTGAGCAGGGGGAAGGGGTGGGATAGGAGTTTTCAGAAGGGAAACAAGGAAAGGGGATAACATTTCATATGTAAATAAATTTCTAATAAAAAAAAAGTTGTTATCCTGGAGGAGAAGAGAAGGACTGATAGAAAAATCTGGGAGGAGGGGAGAAGGAACTGTTCAACATTTTAGTTTAGATGCAGGTTAAGACTCATTCCAAAGTGCATTTAGTGCTTATATGTTTGGATATGTGTAGTCATATAAATAACAAAAATAGGAGTTGTAGCACACATCTGTTAATTGCAAAATTTAAGAATCAGGAGGACAGTGAATTCAAGGACAGCTTGAGTTACATCGTGAATTCAACACTCTTGTGTGTCATTTAGTGAGAACCTGTCTCAAGAATCTGCAAACGAATAAATCCAAAATAAAAATAAAAATACAAAGGGAAATAAATGACAATAATGGAAATTAAGGTAAGAATCCAGAGATTTCCAGTCTAGTCCCAATAAGGAGCCTGGCTAAGTTTATGACCTAACCAATGATTCTTCTTTTAGGTATTCAGAGCCCTCTGGAAAACAGAAAAAAACTAGGGTCAAGTGATCAGTTTAAAGACCTGCAGAACAACAATGGTACATCTTTGCTCCTTACAGTAAAATCAGATTTTAACTCAACCATATCTCATCACTGGGCTAAATGCAAACCATAGTTACTTCACTCTTCTAGAATATTCCAGCATCCAAGTTCACAAAGTTCCAAGAAGGAAGAAAAGGGCATGTTCAAAGTTTGGTTTATCTAATCAGTTATACAGAAGACATTTTTTTCCCAACCAAAAATAAGCAACTAAAATCAGAAAACACAAGCAGAGGAAATATGGGCTCAACTCACATTCTAGTGGTGACCACAAAACTAATTATGGGCTCCTAGACATTATCCCGCCTACACAGTTCACTACAGTTACTCTACAGGTGGAAGGGAGGATCCCAAAAAGTACTGGAAGGTGAGGGTGAAGGGAGGCAGCAAGAAAGGGAATGAGGGGATTGTTCTTGTTCTGTGGCCACCAATTGGTCTTCCTTTCTATCCAAAGAAGAACAAGACAGCTCTCATAACCATCGTTTCTCTGGAGATAAGAAGTCACACATGTATCTGTTCTTACCTCTCTCCGCATCTTCATGTAGGGATCGAATGGACACTGTCCTGGAGGATTCAATTTGATTCCTATTTTCTTCAAAAAGTTTTTTGTGAATGGATCACAATCATAAATCTTGAACGTGCGTCCATAGAAGACAACACTGATGTTGATATTGAAGTCATACACAGTATAAAACTGATCATCATTGGGAGGTGGGAAAGGAATCCGATGACGTCTGATAGAAGTGCCTGGGGAAATAAATAAAATGCAGATTTTAGCCATTTGGCTAGCAAGAATTTATGGTGTATCTAAACAACAATGCTGCATGTTTCCTTGTGGCAGGATAGAAGGCAAGGGGCTATTATTTCTAAGAAGCCACATCATACATTCAAACTCATTGAGTAAAAGTGAAAAACACTTTTTAGGTCCAGAGTTCTCTGACCAGCCTGATAAGACATTTGAATTTCCTAACTGTTGTTTGGAAAGTACTTTTATAAACTATAAAGACTAGAGGACAGTGATGGACATAAAAGAGGGGTAGCAGAGTAAACAAAAATGCCACTCTGTCATGTACCTACCTGTCCTACAAAAATTAGGCTTGCTTTCAGTTACTACAGAGAACTTTATACATTTAACTAAACAAGGCATTAAGACCCCAAAGTAAAATGCTCATAAAAGGTGCAAGAAACTAAAAAAAAATAATAAACTAACAAGATTTAGTTTATATGTTGCAGTACTATGATTTACAGCTTCAATAAGCACGAATGACTTTAGGTTGCTTGGAAACTTCATAAGAATCCTTGTTCATCTAGAAATGTATTCTTCCTTCTTCCTCAAGTTCCTCTGCTTATATTCACCAAACTACCTCCACCAAATGAGGATTGCTAGAGACTTCATATGTTCTTGATTTCATCACATCTTCCATATCCAACCCTACGGTGCTAATTCTCGTCCTAGTAGAGAAAAAGGGGGATAATGCACCATTCAACAGTAGTGAACAGCAGTAAAAAGGACCACTCCTTATTTGAGCCAGTTGTCTAAGCCTTAATTCCCAATGGGAAGGAGACAATGTAAGGATGAGACAATGCCTACAAATATAAGTGGCACAACATGAGAGGAACCCTTATTTTAGAGAACCTGGATCTTCCGTGGGCAGTTAGGAGTCTTACTAGACTGAACAATAAACACGTCTGCCCTTTGTGATTCTGGGAAGGACTCCCTCTATCCTCCAAGGCTATAAGTCAACCTGCACTAGAAGACAAGGCCATCTTTGTCTTTCTAAAGCTACCTGTGTGTAAAAGGAGCTTTGAGGAGTGAGCTTTAAGCAAAGTGCACTCTATATATCTTTATATACAGAAATGGAAGCTACACATGCAGAGTTATCTCTCAACATGTATTACTGACTTGGGCCTGCAAACCTACCCTCAGAGGAAAGGGGAAAAGAACCAAAGAACCTCACATTGCTAATAATCCAGTAACATAACATGTGGCTGTGTGACTTCAGTATGGAAAGGAAACATTTTAATATAAAGATATCAACTTATGTTCTTAGTGTTATATATAGTATTGAGAATAGTGCCTTTTTCTCAAAGTGTAAAAATACTTAAAATTTACTCATTATTAATATAAATGATATCAACTTATATAAAGATTATCAACTTATGTTCTTAGTGTTGTATATAGTATTGAGAATAGTGCCTTTTCTCAAAGTGTAAAAATACTTAAAACTTACTCATTACTGTTCATTATAAGAACAGTTAATGAATAATCTTTATGTGACAGGAACTGTGTTGGGCACTATTCCATTACTCTACTTATCTTTTCAGTTTGTTGAGGAGAAATTAAGTAAAATCATTTTCATCTTCTTTTCTTTATAGCAATTTTTAATTACTTGATACATTAAATTAAAATAATACAACTATAAAATTAGAACTGGCATAGACTATTTTTAAATGGACTACATAAAAGATGATATAATTTTACTGCAAAGAATTACACTTCAATTAGCCTTTAATTCATGCCATTGAAAACAGAATGCAAATTATTTAATCATTCAAAATTAGACATTTAGAACAAATTGCATACTTAAAAATCTATAAAAGAACAGGCATTTCAGATATTTCCAGGCACTATTATATGTCTCCTTAAAAATACTTGCATTGTGGCAGGTTATTAAATACTCAACAATCTGGAGCTTCTTCAAAATTTCATCTATGGAATTGGGGAAGTGGCTCTGTGGATAAAGCACTTGTCTGGATCCCAGAACCCTCAGAAATGTCCGGCTGGAGTGGCAGCTGCCTGTAGCCTCATTACTCAGAAAACAGAGACAGAGATAGCCAGAGCAAGCTGCCAGGTATCTAGATTAGAATGACTCTGTGAGCTACAGGTTCAATGTGAGAGCCTGCTTCAATAAATAAAGTAGAGAGAGAACAAGGAAGATACCCTGGCATTGTCTGCGACCCTTTACATGCATGCACATATACATGCACACTACATATACAAATGCAAAATGTGTCTCCATACTATGATGATTGGATCCCCCATAATCTTGGGCATTTGACTACCTGGTCCCCAATTGGTTATACTATTTGGGAGCTATAGAAAGTGTACCCTTGTTGGAAGAAGTATGTCACTGGTGGCAAGCTTTGAGTTAGCTCTGCTTTGTGCTTGTTGTTCAATAAATAAGACCTCACCTTCCTTTTCTGCCTCCATACCTTAAGTCCACAATCATGAACTCTCACCTCTGGAACCATAAGTTCAAATAAATCTTTATTCTGTAAGCTGCTTTGGTCATGATGTTTTATCTCAGCAGTAAAAAAAGTAATACATATACTTGATTTGTACTTCATTTTAAGAATGTAAATAAGCTATAGCTTTGTTAACTAGGGCTCTGAGTACGAATATTATCACTTTCAAGGTATGTAGGAGCAGATGACAGTACATAATAATAATAATAATAATAATAATAATAATAATAACCTTTGCCATCAGACCTAGAATAGACTTTTGTTGATACATCTAGTCCTCAATAATACTAGAGACAGAGAGCACATGAAGGATCAATGTTTACTTCACAGATGAGAAACTAGAGCTAAGAATGCTTAAGATTCTAGACCAATGTTATAATCTAAGAAATTAGAGAAAAGCATTTTGAACTTTAGATTTCAGACTAACAAAACATCATTTTCCACAGTTTTCACTGAGTTATATCTCTCACTGTATATCATCCAGAAAGTACTTAAGTGAAGGAAAAGAGAAAGATCCAGGAGCAAAATTAAATAGAAATTTGCTAAAGAGATGCCAGCTACAAGGAAAAGAGAAATTGATGGTCATACTGCTCTCTCAAAACATCCTGTCCCCCTTCTAAGGACTAATTTCCAGAAGTAGCCACCTGTTCCCTGTATCTCACAGCATTTCCACCCTCCATAGCCTACATCTCAGACCTCCTCGTAGCTTCCTTATGTCCCATTACATGCTTTTGAAAATACCAGGAAAGTAGTAACAGAAAACGGTCTTGACTATCTATGAGCCAGAAACAGAAAATGGATCTATTAAAGAAAATGAGTCTACTAACCAACAAGAAAAATTTATAAACAACAACAACAAAAAAAAAAAAAAAAACCACCCTAACATCACAAGAATACTAGCTGAATCAGAAACCCAGTGTGGAGCATTTGAAATTATTTATGGTTTCACACAAGAGTTTTTAGCCATTTATTCCTGTGATCTCTCAATTGTGTACTCTAGGGATTATACCATATATTTATGGAATTTGTGTGTTTATAGTCTTCCATGATAAATAGCAAGGACTCTACCAATAGTTGTTTATAGAATACCAAAGAAATTGGCAGGGTACCATGTCTTTGGCACACACTGAAAAGCAGTTGCAGTCATTAAGGTAGACAAATTCAAAGGAAAGCACCACACCATGGCAGTCTTTAACTTTTCAGATATTTATCTTCTTAGTTGTCTAATAAAGCTAGCTGGAACACACATCCAAGCAACAAGTGCTTGCTCTTCAGTTTGTCCTCATCTCGCTACCACACACACACACACACACACACACACACACACACTCACTCAGTCACACACAAAGTCCTGCTTTAACTCTCTAACAGCTCCCTGTGGTGGAGATCGAAGTAGCCATATATCCACTTATGCTTAACTTGTTTCCATGTCATTCAGTCTTGCCTTAGATTTTGCTCACAACTCTAAATTCAGCTTTATAGAGTTCACTTTTCAGAATTAAAAGTCCAACACTTAGCTCAACCACTATTGTAAGGATATCTATTTTATTTCAATGGCATTGTATACCTAGGGTGGACAAGATAATATTTACATGAATGAATATAAAAACAGAATTGCCCTTGTCACTGTGTCTACTGAACTTATACTGAGTGATCAGTTATAGCAAAGAACCATTTCCTTCTCTTGTGCTCATTTTGTTCATCCACTAATATGACTATTCCAGTTTTACTGTTATTTTTTGAAAATATCATCTTTGCAGTATGATTTTTACAAGAATAACTTTTCATAAACCATTAATCTGACATATACCTAGCAAAAAATAAACAAAATATTAAACATCCTACATCTTTGAATAGAATGAAAAATAATAACTATAATGTAAGACCCCATTAACTTCTATCAGTACAAAAATATAGCCTGGTATATTATGTAACATCCTTTTGCATGACTATCTCTGTGCCTAGTTTTCATTATACATTCTATGAATACCTGCCAACCTCTTAGCTCACCACTTCCCCACATATTTCTTTCATGTTATCCCTTTAGGCTGTGATTCCTTTCTCTTCTACCTTTAACTGGGAAAACTTTTTAGGCACCTCTCAGATTCTAAGTTCCTAAGTGGCTTTCCCACTTCTAATGCCTCAAGCAGCTGGTACCAAGGATGATATCTGCATTGTATAACAAACATTATATCCCACCTGACATTTCCCTTCCTCCTTTCTTTCCTTCATCTCTCACTGCTTCCACAATATTTTATTGCATAATATTAACACATCTTTATTCACCTCTGCTCTTAAATTCTTTTTAAAAAAATGTTTGTGTGCTATATACATACAGATATGTCTGTGTGTACATGCTAATATGTGTGTGTCTTTCTGTGTGTCTGTGTCTGTGTGTATGTGTAGGCCAGAGATCAACATTCATTGGTTTCTGCCTTTTTAAAAAGATAGCATCTATGACTCAACCTGGGACTCACTGAGTAGGTAAGAATAGTTGGGAGAAAGGTCCAGTGATCTTATCTCTGCCTTCCCGGTGCTGGGATAACAGATGCCTGCCTTACTACATGGCTGACAAGGAATCCTGACTCAAGTCTTTGTGCTTGTATGGCAAGAAATTTACGGACTGTGTCACCTTCTCAGCCCTTTTGGCTTTCAAATTCTATGTTGTTCCATTCATTTATAACTTCCACTCAATGTTTACCCTCCTAAGTAGAAGATTTAGCAAAATGAAATAAAGAAACACCAATTAAATCTAAATTACAGAAAAATAACAAAGAACATTTTACTGTAAGTGTATCACATGTAGTACTTAGGATAATGGTTATACAAAAACTTCATTCCTAACCTGAAATTCAAACTCAACTGCTCAGCTCACCTTTTATCTGGCAACCCTACTGCTGGCCTTGTCTATTTTATATAATAAAATACTTAGACATAGAATGTGCCTGACACAAATGCATGGCATACAAGTGAGTAATTTTAGTTTGAAAATATATTTGCTTCACTCGTGTAAATTACTATTTTTAGGAAGTATAAGAAACAGTACCTAGATGAGGAGCCAAAAGAAACTAATATTATAGGTCATTGTACTTAACCAAGGACGTACTAATAACCACGTAAAGGCCAGTTCTTCAAGGTTTTCAGGTCAGCAGTATGAAAACCTAGGACTTCCTACCTAAGACCCCTAAACTTGACCCCATCCCTCTTCCCCAGGACCCACAAGTGCATGAAAGCGAGGAGTAGCCAACTCAAGACACAAAGACTACCTGCCCCATTCTACCAAGGTCTAAACCATTAGCTCATTAAATCCACTTTCTTTTCTGTTATTACTTAAGAAAGCCCAAAGAAGAGATTTTAAATAAATTTTCAAATAATTCACTGCCTAAGCAGACCTTCCTTAAGGACAGTCATA
>JADRCD010078160.1:424-13571 GCA_019843815.1 Montemys delectorum | reverse complement strand
GAGAAAAGGTGCTTCCTGTCTTGTTATCAGACTCATATTCAGCATCATTTCTCATCTAGCCAGGACCACCTGCCTGGGAATGCTACTACCTACAGTCAACTGAGCCTTTCTACATAAATTAGCTATTAATGAACAGATATACCCATAGGCCAATCTGAAGGAAATAATTACTCAATGAATTTCCTTCTTCCCAGGTTATGTCAACTTGACAACCAAGACTAGCCAAATCAGACACCTAAACAAATCACCAAGGTATAAATGTATCTATTTTATCTACTGTCTCATCCTCCTAGAGAGGAAGACAGTCTTTGTGCTCGCTCTCTCTCCCTCTCCCTTTCCCTCTCCCTCTCTCTGTCTCTCTCTGTCTCTGTCTCTGTCTCTCTCTCTGTCTCTCTGTCTCTCTCTCTCTCTCTCTCTCTCTCTCTCTCTCTCTCTCTCTCTTTCTCTCTCTGTGTGTGTGTGTGTGTCTGTGTGTGTCTACTCACAGGCTTTATAGGAGATTTTCAGATGAGTGGGTGAGGCAATGAGATTGGACATATGAACATCACCAATCAATGTTTTCAATGTTTATTTTAGTCTCTTCATGTTTCCAGGTAGTTAAATTCATCTAGTTTCACTTTCAAGAGTCCAAGGTCCTATCCTTGGAAAGATGTTACATGAGGGTAGTAACCAGACCTCATTAACTCACTCTTCATAGGAAAGTTTCCTTTGCTATTCCATCCATAAATTTTCATTTTGTCCTCTCCCAGGTTAGCCTGAATTAATAACAGTATATCCACTGGAAATGACAGAAGATTCCTCTACAGGACTTAAAGGCATTGCTTCTTGCAATTCTAAGAGCAAGAAGGTTTATATGAGTAATCAGAATCATCTTAGTGTCCACCTTTAGTCTTTCTACCCATGACTATGGAAGGAAATTACATATCACCTTAGTGATGGACATAAATAGGAATGGTGGATCAGCCGAGAGATGAGGAAAGTTCCATTTATTTTCATTGGTTCCCTCTGAAAAATGGGAGGAATTAATTTCAATAATTCTAGATGCATTTATTTCATGAAAGGAACCAGAATTCTCTGAAAATGGAATTCAAAGAGCTAAATTAGAACCACCAGAGGATCCAGATAGACAACTTATGCTTATTCACTGAAAGGACCCCTAGCTATACAACACATATCCTCTTACATCCATGTTTATCATTGAACTCACTCAATAGTCAAGACTGAGAATCAACCTAGGTGTTCATCTACAGGTAAATGGAAAAAGAATGTGCGATAAATATTCACAATAGAACATTATACGCAGCCATTAACAAGAAGCAAAATTTGTCTGAGGAGATGGCTCATGGGTGGCAAGGGGCAGAGTGCTTGCTTTGCAAACATGAGGCCCTAAGTTTGGATCCCTCAGCACCCATGTAAAAAGCCAGGCTGGGAAGTCAAGGTATAATTCTTTGGGAGCTTTCTCAAAAGCCACTGTAGTGAATCAATTTGCTTCAGGTTCAATGAGAGATTCTATCTCAGAAAAAATAAGGATCGGAAAAGATGGGTAGAGAGATGGATCATGGTTAAAAATCACACATGAAAAAACAAAAATAAAAATAAAATAAAATAAATCACTCATTGCTATTATAGTTGGTCCAGATTCCATTTCCAGCACCCACGTGGAATGTCGCAACCATTAGTAGTTTTAGGAGTGAATACTCATAAAATGATAGGTTTTATTGTGACATATTCCAATATGAGTATCACGTGCTTGGCTATACTTAGAACCATCTCCCTTTCCTGTCTGTCTTTTACTGATGCCCTTCTTCTTCCCAAATCCACACATATACACAAAGTTCCAAAGTATGCGACACCCTCTTCTGGGCCCTGTGGGAACTGCACATGGTACACCAATAGTACATGCAAACAAAACACCAATATACATAAAATAAAAATAAATACATACATAAATAAATAAATAAATCTCAAAGAGATTATTAAAGGCAGAGAACAAGTGAAGAAGGTAACTGACCTTCACAACCTCTGGCCTCCACATGCTGATGCACAAGTACAAGCACGCAGTTTTTTGAAGAACAAAACTATGCTATTTTCATGAAAATGGATGTATCTAGAGACCATCATGTTAAAAAAAAAAAGACAGACTTTTGAAGAAAGTACTAAAAATTTTCTTGCAGATGGGATATCTAGGGGTGTGTGTGTGTGTGTGTGTGTGTGTGAGAGAGAGAGAGAGAGAGAGAGAGAGAGAATATAAAGGGAGATGGTTTAGAAATAGGAGAAAGTTTGTGAAGAGGAAGGATACCAGCAAGAGGGGAAGAAGAAAGGGTAATAATAAGAGTGAATATAGTCAAACACAATATAGTCATATTTGAAGGTATCTCAATGAAGTCATAATTTTGTGTGAGAATATACATTATTAAAAATAAAACCTTTTAAATGTTAAATAAATAATAACAATGTTAGCAGTGGTAATGAAGAGTATTGCTGAAGCCTTACGATGGCTAGTCACTGAGCTGAGAATTTTCTGTACACTGCCCACTTAACACTCAGAATTTCAAGTTATAAGGGGTCAGAGCACAACATTATGAGCAAGCTCCTTGGTCCTCCCAGGTTGCCTGAGGAAGTGTTTGCAGAAGTAGAAAGTGGAACAATTCCCCCAATGCTAGCCCATATTCCTTAATTGTGAAATTAATTGAAAACATTTTCTAATATGAATCACCTTGTCAGCACAAATTATCTGCAGAAAAATTGCACCTCAGATACACACTTGTATACGGATACCTATATATAACTTAAAAGGTGAAGTTGAGCATCCACATGTAAATATACGCATTATCCATTCAAAGTATTAAGGACTTGTGAATTAATTAGCTATTTATTAAACCTACTTGGTTAATATAAAATAACTATTGAGGTCTATATAATTCCAGAAAACAGTTTGTATAGAACACATTGTTTTAGAGCCCGGCTCTACTCTAAAAGTGCACATATGATTATTATACTACTAGATAAAGCTTAGACAGGGGAGGGAGAAAAGAGGAAGCAGAAATAGAAATGCTAAATAGCTCTGTGATGTCACTATAACTCATTACCCTTAAAGAAAGGGCCAGCCTAGAACCTGCTGCCAAAATCTACAGCATGTCCATACAACAAACCAGCCCTGAAGACAGAGATGCCATTTAAGAAGAAATGAGAAAGACATCTAAAAGAAAAATAAAACGCCTTGCACAGCTGAGATGAATTTACTTCTACTTTCAAAAGTTAAGCTAATCCTGATCACAAGAAGAGATCAACTGTCATCAGAGCCTTGAAATCCAAAAGGCAAGTGGGAGCACATTTGCCAAAAGGGATTTAAGCTGCATGGCAGCTGTGACTCCATCCACCAGCAAGTAGATTTGTAAAGAATGAAAGCAGATCCACTTCCTCTATCACGACCATTCCCAAAAGGCAAGTTCTTTTTGAATAAAAACTCGTGTTCATTAGCTAAAATGTCCATTTGGCATGAAATCAGCACTGTATCCATACTGTATATGCAAAGGCCAAGAGAAAATTAGTGTTTATTTATTTATGGCCCATCTCCCATCCTTCCCAAGGGACAAGGATGAGGTAAGGGCTATTAAGAGAAAGCTACATTTTTTTCACTACTGTGGGTGCAGTCATGCCCACAGGCATGAAAATAGCTACAGACCAGTTGATGAAGTATAAGAGTGCCCCACCAAGATGGTGGACTAGCCTCATAAAAACAATGTCCCTGCTGTACAGACATTGCAAGGTTAACTATAATCTGTACATATCGAAGTCTAGAGCAGTGGCTCTCAATCTTTATAATGCTACAATCCTTAAATACAATTGCTTATGTTGTAGAAACCCCAACCATAAAATTACTTTGTTGCTACTGCATAACTGTAATTTTGCTACTACTATGAATTGCAATGTAAATATCTGATATGCAACCCCTATGGAACATTCCACCCCCTGACAGGGTCATGACCCACAGGCTGAAAACCACTGCTCTAGAACAAAGAGCTTGCAATTTCTGGGGAAAAAACTCAGCCCACACCAGGGTAAAAATAGGAGAAATAAGATACTCCATGGTTCTCCATTTATGTACACTATTTTCCATTTGCACCACTAAATTTTCTACTGAAGAGTAAATTTTCTGGCTTACCTATAGTGTTATAAATTCACACCTGCTTTGGTTAAACATCCAAAACTGACTTAATGCAAAGTGTCTGGGGTTTGTGGGTATTTCAATTCATGATATTTAAGTAAATTAATGCTTATCAGTGATGAGGGTATGAGTGTGTGTGTGTGTGTGTGTGTGTGTGTGTGTGTGTGTGTGTGTGTGAACACGGACATGTGTACATGAAAGCACAGAAGTCAACCTTAGCTGACATGCCTTAGGTACTTGACTTTTAAGGCAGGGTCTCCCACTTGAACTAGGCCATCAATCCAGGCTGACTACACAGTAAGCCTTTCCTGCCTGACTATTTTACATTGATTCAGGATATCAAACTGATGCCCTTTGGTTGTACAGCAAGCACTTCACCAACAGAGCTGGAACCCTAGTTCAGAGACATTTTTTAATCACAAGTTGTACTGACTCTGAGTTTTTTGTTTGTTGGTTGGTTGGTTTGTTTTTTTTGTTGTTGTTGTTGTTTTTGTTTTTGTTTTTTTTTTCTTAACCCATGCATTCAGATTTAGCTGACTATTGTCCTATGAGCCAATTGACCAGAGCTCAGGTTTGCATAAATAAAGTACTTAACCTATTAGGAATCAGCCCATAGCCTGGTCTTCTCTGCTTAGTCCCTGTGATATCCACTTCAGACTAGACTTGTCCTTCCTCCAGCCATGTAACCATTGAGCAATAAATACAACTCAGTGTCATTCAGGACACTTTTATTGTTATCTTCTCTGCCTCCTGACATCTTAGGCTATCTCACCAAGTGCCACAGAAACAAGAAACAGATGTTCCAAATAAGAAAGGCAGAGAGGGGATTTCTCTCCTACCAGCTTCAAGACAGAAGCTCTTAGAACTCCACTGACCTTGAGACAGTGATATATGGAGAGCCCTCAATGCTCAGCCGAGGAAGAGAACTCATATACAAAGGGAAAGCTAAATTGACCTCTGGTTCAATAATATAGAATGCATAAAAACTAAACCATGCTTCAAGAGCTAAAAGGTGGAAATACATAAGCACACACACATACACACAAAACACTCTCTCTCTCTCTCACACACACACACACACACACACACACACATATATATATATATATATATATAAAACAAAAAAATTAAAATATCTAATCCTCTTTGTGGAACTTAGAACAAAGCTATGCAAAAATGTTGCTTGGAATAAATAAACTGTGTGAGTTTTGAATAAATTTAATAATTTAATTTTTATTTTCTTTAGGGTTTCATATATGATTACTATATTTATGTCATTTCCAACGCTCCTGTCACTTTTAACTCTGACTTCTCCCATGACTCCTCCATAGCAAATTCATAATCTCTTATTATTGTTACACACACATGCATATACATTGTGTATGTATATATATATATGTGTGTGTGTGTGTGTGTGTGTGTGTGTGTGTGTATCCAAGCAGACACACAGATGTATATATAGATACAATCTGCTGAGTACATTTAGTGTTAGTCATAGGTATATGCTAGGACTGATCACTTGGGAATTGGATCACCTATCAGAGGGCTCATTCCTGAAGAAGAGTGACTCTTCCTCTTTCAGCAGTCACTCATTGCCTCTTTATCCAGGCATGGGGCTTTGTGAGATTTCCCCCATCCACACTGGCATGTTAACTGAGGTTGTTACTGCTGCTCAGATCTTATTTAGGTGATCGTGTTTTTGAGATTTCAGGGGTGAATCTTCCCTTTCATATATAGCAGACACTCTCAATAGACATCCTGATCCTCTAGCTCTTGTAATCTTTCTGCCCCCTCTTCCAGGATATTCTGGTTCACTGGTATTTTTCAGCACAAGTACTTTTGTTCTTAAGATTTCTTGATTTACTGGAACTTCTTGATGTGTTTGCTTGCTTGCCTGCCTACTTGCCTGCTTGCCTGCCTGCCTGCCTGCCTGCCTGCCTGCCTGCCTGCCTGCCTGCTTTGACAGTGAAGAGGATGAAACCTGGGTCCTCCCCCACACTAAGTGCTCCACTGCTTAACCTCTTCTCAAAAACTCTGTTAGCATATTTGACATATTTAGCAGTGGAATTTTCTATAATAAGGAATGCACAAAGATTCTCACCCAATATGTAAGAAAGAAGAATGAAAATACAAAGAAGAGAAAAGATGAAATTATGAAATCCTAGCTGGTCCATTAAATATATTTCAGAGAAGCTAAGAAGATGGCTTAATTGGCAAATTACCTGTTGCACAAGCTTGAGTGGCCAAATAAAAAGACATGTGCATCAGTGTGCATCTGTAACCCAAACACTGGGGAAAGCAGACATAGATGAATCTCTGGAGCTCAATAGCCTGCCCATCTAGCTAAATAGATGAGCTCCAGGTTCAATAGAAGACCCTATCTCAAAAACAAAATAAAGAGAGATTGGGGAAGATACCTAGCATCTACTTCTGGTTGGGTACATGTACACATGCAACCTATAGTCTCATGTGTACATATCCTCAAGCAATATACCTATTAAACAATACACACAAATAAGTAAATATATTTAAGACAAAGATTATTTGTATTTATATTTTAGATTATTTGTATTTTTATATTATATATTACTTAGAAATATAGTGTTTTAGAGTGTTTCACAAGTTTACTGCTCTAGAAAAGGCAGGGCTGAGTGAGATGTTTAAGAAATGAATGAGATCCTTCTCTCTAGATAGAAAGTTTGGAGACCATGATAAGGACTGATAATTCCTGAAAGTGATGCATGAGCTATAAAGATACGAACCCAATAATGGGAACTCCATCTGACTGCTTTACTACAGAAGGACCAGCCAGGCCTAGCCCAACTCTGCAGTCAAAACAAAGCTTTAATGGATGGTTACTATTTTGCAACTAGACTGATGCCAGCAGTGTAATTCCTGGCTTTGATTTCTCACAATAGAAGAGCTTTGGGATCAATATTGACAGTTTACTCCCATTTCTATTCACACACTCTTACTGGTTACAACAAGGGCTGGGTATTGAAAGTATGGCAGTTTTTGCCTACTCGGTGTAAGTACAAATGTTTTTACCCTGGCCCAAAACTACAAACTCCAAAAAGCACATTGTAGTAAAACTGGGTTAGGACCTGACAGTAGAGAATTGTCTTTTGGTTTGGATTTGAGTGTGTGTGTGTGTGTGTGTGTGTGTGTGTGTGTGTGTGTGTATGTGTGTGTGTGTGCGCGCGCACGCATGTTGGTATACAGATGAATGTCTACATAAGAGTTTGTGTGTGTGGAGGCCACAGGTTGAATATATGTTCCTTATCATTCGCCATCTTGTATATTGAGGCAGGGTTTCTTCCTGACCCCAAAGCTTGTAGACTTGTCTAGTCTAGCTGGCCAGATTACTCCAGGGATGACTTATCACTGTCACCAAAATGCTAGGATTAGACAATAGCTGCTATGCCTGCTTTGTATTTATATCATATTGCCAGACTGTCTCAACCTGCCCGCTTCTAATAATGACACAGAGACTATTATTTATGAAGCCTTGGGCCTTATAGCTAAGCTTGTTCCCAACTAGTTCATATAACTTAATTAACCCGTTTATTCTAATCTACATTCTGTCAAGTGGCCTGGTAGCTCGCCGTCTGTCCTGGCACCTGTTCCTTCCTCCGTGTCTGGCTGGTAAATCTCCCATACTTGATTCTTTCTCAGAGTTTCTGTCTCTGCTGGGATGTCACACCTTTCCTCTCCTGACCTGCTATAGGCCATCAGCTCTTTATTGAACCAATCAGAAGCAAATACACAATAACTTTACAAAATACCGAGATAGCAGATGCTTCATAAAAATAACAATGGCAAAGTCCCTGTACTCAACCCTCTGCTGGTACAGACATCAACATTTGAATGATACAAAGACAGAAGATTATCCCAATAATATTGGCTCTAGGAAAACAAACTTAACTCCTTATGCTTGGGTAACAAGAACTAAGCCTTCTCTCTAGCCCCAATTGGGACCATTTGTTATGTAGCACTATGAAACTATCACAGTGAACTAAAATAAACTGATCTTGGAAAGATGTGTGGATTCAAAAAAAAATAAGAACATGAAGTAAGGCATATTATCAACTATCATGGGGAAAATGCACACAAAATAGCTACAACCAGAATGAGGAAAACAATCCTCAAATACAGAATTACCACGTAGTAAATGCAGAAATTAAGAATGTGCCTGTCGGGCTGGTGAGATGGCTCAGCAGGTAAGAGCACCAACTGCTCTTCCAAAGGTCCTGAGTTCAAATCCCAGCAACCACCTGGTGGCTCACAGTCATCCATAATGAGCTCTGATGACCTCTTCTGGTGCGTCTGAAGTCAGCTACAGTGTACTTATTTATAATAATAAATAAATCTTTTTAAAAAAAAAAGGAATGTGCCTGTCGATGGAGAAAATTGGCTTTCTATGCTGTGGTATAATTCATAGCAAATTATTATTTTTTTTGTTTTTTTAGAATAATTGACCATCTCATAAATACTCTGATTTGAATGTTGAATCCACACCTGACCAAACTCATATGTTAAAAGCTTGGTCCACAGGCTGATGTTATTGATAGGTTATGGGACTTTTAAGAGTTAGGTCACATGACTCTAGCACCTCAGTCTTTTCCTCTTCTTGTTTCCTAACTCATGAGATGAGTTAGGCTTGTTCAACCATACATTCCCTTCAGGATGTGATACGCCACTAAAGCCAATTAAAGCTTCCTCATGGGAGATAAGAAAGGTTTCTTTTCCAACATCCCAATTGAAGCAGAAATCTCTAGACTCTCAGACTTTTACTGTTGTCTTACTCTGGGTTTCTATTTCTGTGATTAAACACCACGACCAAAAGCAACTTAGGGTGGAAAAAGGTTATTTCAGTGTATACTTCCACAGAACAGCCCATCATCCAGGAAAGTGAGAAGAGGAACTTGAATCAGGCACCTAGATTCAGAAGCTGACAGAGGCTATGGAGAGGTCCTACTGATTGGCTTGCTCTTCAGGACTTGCTCATTCTGCTCTTAATTGCATCTAGGAGCACCATCCTAGGAATGCCACTACCCACAGTAATATGGTCCCTGTCACATCAATCACCAATAAGAAAAATGCACTACAAGCTTGCCCACAAGCCAATCTTGTAGGAGTATTTTCTCAATTGAGATTCCCTCTTCTCCATTAATTCTAGAGTATCTCAGGTGGACATAAATTAGCTAGAATACCTGTCAAAGATGAACAACCAGAAAAGCATAGCTCATTCTCTTAAGATATGTGCTTTGCTTGCTACTAGACTGCATGTTCTTCTATAAGAAATTTTCATTCATAGACCTATGAATGCCGACATTTGTCTCTTGAGCCCTACAAATATTACTATTTGTAGAAATCTCAAATCTATAGGGATCATTGCAAGCTTCAGTACCTATTAGGAATATTTTCTTAGGGATAGAAAGCCCAAACCAACCTTTGATTTGAAATAAATACACACACCACCACCACCACCTCCACCCTCTATGTGTGTCTTTAAGTTGAATGCAGAATATCTACAATGTTCATGAAAATTTTCTTCTTGTGCCTTCTAAAATTTCCAGACTTACTGATGTGAACTCTTCCATTGATAGAAATATTTGCCACCATCTCTCTCTCTCTCTCTCTCTCTCTCTCGCTCTCGCTCTCTCTCTCCTCTCCTCTCCTCTCCTCCCCTCTCCTCTCCTCTCCTCTCCCCCCAGCTCTGTCTCATCTATCCTATCTATCCTATCTTCTGTTTCTCCACTCCCTATAACTTTTTTCCTTTTGTCTCTATTTGGTATTTTTGGACACAGGGTTCCATATATAACCTATGTTACACTAAATCTCTAACATTCCTGACTTTGTGCTACACTATTAGGATTATAATGTAGCCAGCCCTGGCAAACATTTTTCAAACTCACAGTCTTGATAAAACCAGTAGTTAGTTCTTCCAACAACCATGTGAAGCTCAAGTTCCTTCTAGAAACTACCCAGCTCTTCTGGATAATGTTCAACTTCAAATTTTAACACCTGGATTTCAGGAATCCCTCAGTACAAGCAAAATGGGAACAACAATGAGCTTGCCAGCACACACTAGATATGTTAGGATTCCAAGACCATTTACCATGAACTCTTTTATTAAACCATCTCTCCTTTTATATACTATTTTGTCAACTCAGTAACAGACCTGGAATTTGGCTCTGTTACATTTCATCTGATTATAATCAATTATTTAAAGTATTTTTAAATGTAAAAAAAATACTTGTATAACACAGCTTAGATATCAGACAAATACAAAATCATTTAATCTTCAAAGCAACCCCATAAAGGAGGCCCTGATCATCCCAATATTTTCAGGGTAGAGATATTGCTAAAATTCAAGATTCTTTACCAAGAGCCAGACAAGATGAAAAGACCAATACCATACACCTTCTCCAAACACCAAAGCTTGCCCCCTTCTCAGTGTATGTAGGGTATATGTGTGTAGGCCACAGGTTAACCTCAGATGTGGTTTCTCTAATGCCACCGACATTGGATTTTTAGACAAATCTCTTGCTGGCCTGAAACATAGCAAGAAGGCTAGGCCAGCTGTGAAGTGAGCTTCAGAGATTTGCCTATACCCAGCACTGGGATTAAAAATACACACCAGAAATACAGGCTTTTTTGACATGGTATCTTGGGATGAAACTCAAGTTATCATATCAGCATCACAATCACCTTACCAACTGGGCGGTCTCCCCAGTCAAAAGCATGTTCTTTTAATGACCATATTCGGTCATCATATGAAGCTCATCGGATTCTGACTCTATTATCCCATATATTTGCTATCCTGCTTCCCTTTTTAAGAATGTAAGGGAAAATTGGGAATGATGAGGCCAAGGAAAGATAAATCTGAAAGAAGCCATAGAAGTCCAACAATGGTACATCAAAAATAATTTGTCATTTCTCTGCAAGCCAGTAAATCCCTCCCAAAGTACTGCAGACCATCATTGTCCTACAGTGTTTGGTGTAATATCATATAGAGCAGCAGATGGTAACTGTGTCTACCACTCTCAGGACATTATTCAAAGTCTGAAAGTAGTCTTAGTTGTTACAAATAGAATGGAGACTTAGGGAGGCACAGTGCCATGCATCTAGGAGGTGAGGACCAGGGTTATTGCTATACATTCTATAATGCACAGAAATGCAATGCAATTATTCTCCAGCCCAAAACAGATGCCATGCCAAGGCTCAGAAAATATGTTCTAAAAGGTATAACAGAGGCAGGGAAGACAATTGAAGAGGTAAAGTACTTGTTCTGCAAGCATAAAACTCTGGGTATGAATCCATAGAACCTTTGTATAATCTCAATGTGGTGATACACATAGATATCTCAATGCTAAATAAGTGGAGACTAGAAAATTCTTGGGCTTTGCTAGAGATACGTAAGTCAAAATTGTGAGCTCTAGATTCAGTAAGAGACTGTCTCAAAAAATAAGATGAAAAAGAATTGAAGAAAACAACCAATGCTGATACTTGGCCTCAACATGCCTTAACATGTCCATGCATGGGCATGTTTACACATGTGAACACACATATGCACATGCACATATAATACACATTCATACATAATGTAATATAAGTTCTAAAATTAGAATATCAAAACTTCTGAGACAGTAGACCATAGAAAAATAGATTCATGTGAATTCACGAAGTTGTATTTTCACAAAAATTTTGCACGCAGGAAAAAATAGGGTGAATGAGTTAGAATCAAGTGTTAGGTCTTTCAGGCTTCTCCATGTCCTGTAGTCTGATACAGTGCCTTTACATTCTACAGTGCCATAAGTTATAGTTTTACTATTTCCCAAATACACAGATGAATTAAACTGTTCTCACGCCAGTAGTATATTCCAAATGCTCAGTGGTAATGACAGGTTCAGCATATTGTACAATTAGCACTTCAAAGCACCAGATATTCCCCAGGTTCACTGGTTTGCATTTTGATTACCATGCTTTCATGTAAACCAACTTCTGGCTTATTTCATTTATCAAGTAAGGCTCACACATTTTTTTTCTACCATGTGTTTCCTCGGTGTCTTAGTTAATGTTCTATTTCTGCGAAGAGACACCATGTCCAAGGCAGCTTATGAAAGAAAACATTTAGTTGAGGGTGTGCTTACATTTTGGAGGGTTTGTCCATGATCATCACGGCAGAAATCATGGTATCAGGCAAGTAGGCAGGCATGACACTGGAGCAGTACCAGAAACCTTATATACAATCACCAGGACGGAAGAAGAGAAAGAGCAAGACTAGACCAGGTGTGTGCTTTTCAAACCTCAAAGCCCACTGCCAATGACACACCTCCTTCAACAAGGCCACACCTTCTAATCATTCCTAAATAGTCCACCAACTTTGAATCAAGCATTTAAATATATGAGCCTATGGGGGTGATTCTCATTAAAACCAACACACTGAGTGAATATATACTTTTAAATCAACAGTATATTCAAGATTTGCTTGATTGCAAACCTAGCACACAGCAGATGGTTAGAATGCAATGACTATATTTAAATTGTTTGATACTCACTTTTACAATGACAATAAGAAAATAAGTTGTTTTTTTTTAAAAAAACTTTTATTGCATTTTATGGTAAAAACTAAAATATTTTAATTTATCAGAATTTTACATTTAATAACCATATTTTAAGTAAATAGAATTAAATCACATTCTTGTTTCCCTTTTGTACTCCCACTCCTCCCAGAGACCCCCCTTCAATACCTACAATATCTTTTTTGTCATATTCCTTAAAATTTATAAAATATTATAACAATACAAATAAGTATTATAAAAGTTGTTTGATATAAAACAACAATCAATTTAACAGTCTTATGTAGATGCTCGTCTACAGCAATACTGAAAATACATTTTTCTCAATATAACTTTTAAATAATTCCAAACATATTAACTGTATACTTCAAAATAATACATCACTAATGGTGTT
>JADRCD010078156.1:0-11149 GCA_019843815.1 Montemys delectorum | reverse complement strand
GTGTGTGTGTGTGTGTGTGTGTGTGTGTGTGTGTGTGTGTGAATTCACTGGCTTACACAACAGGGCTGAGTAGTCAGACAGTGGCCCTCTGCCAATCCAGCATTGCAGAAGGAAGGGCTGCATATCCAGCAGTGAACCCCAAAGGTCTCTGGAGAGTCATAGGTACTCAGTCCCTGCTGGAAGGCTGCAGAGTCTGGGTTCTGATGTCAGTGAATTCTGGTGGCGGATATGAAAGGCACTCATTCAGGAAGAAGGGAAGAAAGGCAGTAGGTCGTCCACACTGCCCCTTAGCAGGTGCCACCAACTTTGAGGATGACCCACTCTAAGGATGGGTCTTTCACTCTCTACACTTGGTCGTGTTCTTTGGAAACACTTTCACATATAAAACTTTCACTGGGCCTCCTCTAGGCCCCATCAAGCTGACAGATGAAACCTTACAAATAGGAGTTAAAGCATAAAGAAATAGGTGCCTGGCTCAAGAGCTGGCTTTGGGACCAAAGTCTCCTGAGTCTGGTACAAACTATCAAACCAAAAGTGACTCTTTGCCATATGCTGGGTGTTGGCCAGCTGTCTTATTAGCCCAACAAACATAGAAAGCAGGTTTCTATTAATAACAGAATAAAATAGGATCCTGACCCTATCGCACAGGGGAGGAAACTGAGGCACAGAACATTTCAGGTGTTGATGGTAGGGCCAGGGTCCAGACTTGGGCATGTGGAAGCACCTCGTTCTCTGGCATGCACTACATCACACAGCCAATCTGCCATGCTCACTGTTATAAGCCACAGAAGCCTGCTTCTTTGTGATGGTGGGAGCCAGCCTGTGCCTCTGCCTGTGCCTGAGGGTATCTCCCTACCTCTCACCCCTTCACCACCTCTCTCTTGACTTCCAGTCTACTTCCATTTTGGCTTTTGGTGCATTCACTGGTGTGGTATCTCACATGCACACACACACACACACACACACACAGAGAGAGAGAGAGAGAGAGAGAGAGAGAGAGAGAGAGAGAGAGAGAGAGAGAGGGAGAGAGTCAAGAATGGGACCATGGACCATAGACACGAGTACTACAGATGCCACTCCGTCTCACAGCTGAGCATACCCTTCCTGGTCTTACTTGTGTCTCAGAGTAGGATATACCTCACATGGCCCTGCCCCTCCCACCATCAAGTTTCAAGTCACCGTTGGATTAGGGTCTACAGCCCCGCCCTTATCTCAGCCATGGGGACTTGCACTGGGCTTCATTTCTTCCCAATGGCAAGATCAGTCCCCTCACATGACCTAGGTCTGAGAATGAGGTGGGTGGAGCCCATGCCAGGTGTGGTGGAAAGGAGCCCTGCTTCTCCGCTTGGAGAATACCTGTGTTCTGAGGGGCTGGAGAGACAGGGTGAGCGCAGATGACATCCTCTCATTCTGCCTTTGCCGAAGTCTTGGCCTGGCCCCTGACACCCCTCCCAGCAGACCCAGTGTGTCTTCCCTTGATCTCTGAGCACACAGCTCTAGGAGAAAGATCCACACAGCATGGGAAATCTGAGCCAGTCTCCACCTTCAAGGTCAGCCTGAAAGGCGAGCTGAGTAGGAGGATGAAGGAGCTCGCTCCTTGCCCCATCCTCTCCACCCCCTCCTCGGCAGCCTAGTTTGGGGCCAGAGCTTCTCCTGCCTGTCTTATAGCTTGTTGAGAAGAATGTGTTGCTTGAAGGACACTTTATAAGTCCATAAATAATCATGCTGGTGAGAGAAGGAGGATGAGAGGCTCTCCCGAGGGGGGTAGAAGGGCCAGGCCCATTGTCCTGGCACGGTTTCCTCCCTCAGAGGAGCTGCTTTTAGCTCAGCCTTGGCGCTGTCAGCATCTCTCTCCCCATCCCCGGTGATTTTCCCCCCACAGTAATGTTGTTACTGTAGAATAAGGCAAAGTGGTCCAGGCAGAGTGGAGAGCTTGCTGCAGACGCAGAGATGAATGTTGGGAGATCGATCCCTCTGAAGACGAATCACAGTACGATGCACAAAGAAAACCCCTTTGGTCTGAACAAGCAGATAATCTTTCCGACAGGGCCTGCCTTCCACAGCTCCCATTGGTTGTGATTGGTGGGAGAGGACACGAGGGGCAGGGATGAGAGTCAGAAAAAGAATGGTGGAGACAGGAGAGGTGGGCATGAGACAGGCAGGGACAGAGACACAGACTGAAGAGAGATGTGCAAGTGGAGACCCGGAGGAAAAGGGGAGCAGAAGTGGACCTCCCAGGAGAGTAGAAGGACCGGAAGGCTGGCATGCTTTGCTTTCAACTCCAGAGAAGCACTGGGCAGGGTGAGCCTCTAGGTCTGTTGGCATCAAACATTAACCAGGGAGAAGGTTCAGTTGCTCAAGTTCTTGCCCACCTGAGTTTGGATTCCAGAGTCCACACACACAGCCCAGTCATAGCTGAGCACGCCTGTAATTCTAGCACAGTGGAGGCAGGAAAATAGGTCTCTGGGCTTTGCTGCACACGCAGACAGCTGACTTGGTGAGCTGTGGGTGCAGTGTCTCCTCCTGCCTCAGAAAAATGAGATGAAAGTAACAGAAAAAAATACCCAACATTGACCTCTGACTTCCACATGCAAACAGACTGCCTTCACACTCATACATGCACACATGCACATGTACAGATGCATGCATTCCATACACATGCGTACAAAATAAAGTAATAATAAAAATTAAAATCAACCAGGTATGGTGCCTTACACCTTTAATTCCAGCACTTGGGAGGCAGAGGGATTTCTGCGAGTTCAAGGCCAGACTGATCTATATACTGAGCTTCGGGTCAGCCAAGGCTATATAGTGAGAGCCTGTCTCAAAAATTAAGAAAACAAAATGAAATAAAGCCATTAATTAGGTATGCAGGTCATGTTAGGCTTTGTTAAAAATCTGTCTAAACAAGTGGCCAGCTCTCATTTATCAATGGATTGCTCTGCGTGGAGCCTCTTTATAAAGAGAAGGAGATGCTTGCTCTCCCTCCCCCTCTCTTTCTTTCTCCCCCTCTCTCTCCCTGTCTGTCTCTCTCTCTCCCTGTCTCTCTCTGTGTCCCTTTGTCTCTCTCTGTCTTTCTTTGTCACTCTGTCTGTCTGTCTGTCTGTCTGACACATACACATGCACACACATGCGTATGCATGCACACACACACTCACACTGGGTATTGATTTGATTTGCGCTGCATCCCATGACCAGTCACATCAGGAGATCTAGAATCACCTTTCCTGTTGGAAGTATCACTGCTTGCCGGTGATGCCTCCACTCAGGTAATGAAGAGGTAATAATGAGGGAATTCACAGCCTGCCCTGCACACCGAGACACGCCACATGATCAGGCAGTTTCTAATTATCACCCGAGAGTGGAATACACGAAAGGAATGGATGCGGTCCTTCAGAGCTGGTGGGTGCTGTGGTTTGAGTGAGAGATGCTCCCCACAAGCTCATGTGTTTGGACATTTGGTGCCAGCTAGCGATGTTGATGGAGATGAATATGAGATCTTTAGGATATGGAGCCTAGCCAGAGGAAGTATGTCACTAGGGGACGGGCTTTGAGAGTTTATATCTTCACCCACCTCCGGTTCTTTTTCTGCTTCTGAGCACCATTGTGATATGAGGAGCCAGTCACATGCTCCTATAGGCCATGTTTTCCCTGCCATAATAGACTGCATCCGTGCTGTAGCTAAAAGCAAAACCAAAACCTTTCTCCCTTGAGTCGCCTCTGTCAGGCCATTTTTCCACAGCAACGGGAAAGTAATTAAGACAGTCTGACCTCAGAGGTCTCCCTTTTCAGACTCACCACTGGACACACTGGAAAAACACTGGAACAAGGGTTGTAGGAGCCTGGTTACATAAAGATGTTGTCTCCCAGGTCTGTTCTGCTTCTGTAGGTGACCAGACAATGGCAGCCATGCTCCCAGAGACCAGAGGTCACTGTGGCCAGTCTGTACTACACTGACCCCTCAGGCCTTTTCTCTCAGTGTTCAGTGCGCAGACTCATTCATTCTTGATCTCTGCAGAGGTACTTTACGTGAGGGTTGGAAACTTGGAGGCAGAAGAAAAGCATCCATCTTCCAGGCTTTCACACAGTATCTTTCCCCGAGGGCACGGAGACAGACAGAGTGATATGCATGGGGTCAACTGTGAGGGAGGAGCTCCAGAGGCCTGGGAAGAGAATGAGCTTTCCTAGGTCACACAAAGATATGTGCTGCCTCTGGAGCAGGAGTGTTCCAGCTAGAGCAGTTTGGTCAATGTCTAGAGACGTGTTCTGTAGTCACACTAGACAGTCCTACTGTCACCTAGTGGGCAGAACTCAAGGTGCTGTTAAACACACTGCCGTGCACAGGGTGACCATGAAGCCAGGAGGCATGTAGCTCCGAAGGGCCCTGGGGCTGAGGCTGAGCATCCCCACTGCACATTCAAGGGCGTGGGCTCGTTACCCCTCCATAATGTGCAGGCCTTACTTGCAGTAGGTTGGGGAGGCGTCTTGGGGAGAGACAGCTCTGGGTGAGGTGGATCTGGGAGCTGATTGTAGATGATGCTCTCCATCTGGCTGTCTCCCTGAACATGAGTGTGGTGTATCTTCCCCTTCCTAAGAGGAAAGGTTTGTCTCCCAAGGATAGTCTAGGAGCTGACTTGGCTAGTTCCCTCAGCTCACTGTGGGAGTCGTGCCCATGACCTTGGGTATAGAGATTTCCCATTGGAGAGAAGTCCCTGACTTCTCCTCATTCCTTTCCATCCTGGCCTGGCAGTCTTTCCTCTTGTCTTTTCTCTATCTGATTTCTATTGTGATTGTATTCTGCTTATGCTCTTTCGTTTCATTTTTCTTTTTGTTTTGGAGACAGATGTCTCACTGTAGTCCTGGGCTTGCCTAGAACTGTCAACTCTCTTGCTTGAATGTTGGGGTTGCAGGTGTATCCCGCCATTTATACCCTTTCACTTTTTGAGTGACTCTCTCCTCCTCAAAGCCGAATATTATGTAGAAGGAAGGAAAGAATTGCACCTCCCTCCTGGAAACCTAGAGCCCCGTATGGATGATTTTCCTCAACACAGGTTGGCACACTATGTCAGCATTGCTCTAAGTGTCTTGGACTGCATGCCCTGCAGACACTAGTCCCAGGGAAGCCTTATGATGCTGGCTTCTCTTGATCTCTCCATTTGTTGACAAAGCAATAGACTCATGGGAGCTGTCTAAGAGCCCTGCAAGAGCAGCGGCTATAAACATGAAATACACGGATCAATGTTTATACTGTTAAACAGTGTGTGTGACTCGGGAATTGAGAGTGTGAGCATTCGTCATAGGGAGTGATAAGAGGCTGGCCAGAGGGGGCCATTTCCCCCTCCACCATTGTGAATCACAAAACTGATTTCTCTTGAAGGTGGGCTTGAGTAGGGGAACTGAAAGAGTCAGGTGCACACAGTGGAGCTGGAAGAGTGGAGGAGCACACAGCGGAGCTGGAAGAGTCAGGTGCACACAGAGGAGCTGGAAGAATGGAGGAGCACACAGGGGAGCTGGAAGAGTCAAGGTGCACATGGTTACAAACCCAGAGACTCCTTCTTGCTCATTTATATTCTGGCAGGGCTGGTGTGACTCTACATAGGTAGGCACGCTGAAGTTAAGCTATCATTATTGTGTTAGGATTCCAAGGGCTTGGTTTCAAATCTTGACCCAGTTCATCACTGTCTTTGTAAATTTGAATAGCTCACATGACCCCCCCCCCATGTGTAAAGAATAGCTCTAAGTCTGGGAAGATAATTCAGTCAATAAAGTGCTTCCTTGCAAGACTGGGAACCTAATTCTGATCACCAGAACCCATATAGAAAAGCTAAGACTCATGAACAATTGTAATTCCAGGGGAGTGAAGGCAAGCAGTCACCTGGAACCCACTGTCTGGGTGTGACAGGAATAATAGCCTTTGACTGAAACAAGACAGCCACGCAAGTGTATTGGCCATTGCAGAGCAGTAGAGGCCGAGGAGATGGCTCAGTCAGAAAGGTTCCTGTTGTGAAGACCCAGAGACCTGAATTCGATCCCATTGCACTTACCCAGGCATTGTGGCATAACTTTGTAGTTCTGTTGCTGAGGGAGTGGAGACAGGAGCATGCCTGCCCGGGGCTCACTGGTCAGCCAGTCTAACTAAATTAAAGTGAGCCCTAGGTCTCAGTGAGAGACCATGTCTCACAGAACAAGATAGGTAGTATGTGAGGAATAACACTGGAGTTACACAACACACACACACACACACACACACACACACACACACACACACACACACACAGTGTGAGGTATACTCAAACACTGAGGATTGAGAACTCTAAGCAGTGAGCCAGGCCAGAGCTGTGGGATCCTGAGGGCCAGGAGGCAGATAAAGCGTGAGAGGGAGACCTGAGAGGGAGCAGAGAAGGTGATAGTAGGGCAGGCATGGGAGGCTCCAATACAGAAAGATGGGGATGAGTGACACGGCAGAAGGAAAACAGACACACCCTCCTTGATTCCCTCTGTTAATCTCTTTCCTGCCTCTACTCTTTGGCCTCTGTCCCCCAGGGCTAGTCTTTAGCAGTACACCTGATTCCCAATGAAACCTGGGGAACGGGGAGGGGGGGGGCGCGGGGGGAACTCCTAGGTGACCAAATCCTAGATCAAGGATCTCTTGCCTTGTCTCTTCTTGATTATTTCTGCTGTGGGTTTCTAAACACATCCCAGGGCAATGGCTTCACAAAGAACATGCTCATCTGATCAGTCCCCAAGGAGTAGAGGAGGAAACTGAGGCCCAGAGAGGGGATATGGCTTATTCAAGAACATGTATTTGCTGAGAGCTGGAGGAGGGACCAGCAGAGTGGTTTCCTGGTCCACATGGGACTCTTTCCAACCACACACAAAGCAAGGCACAGCCTCAGGGATATAGCCCAAGAAATTACTATCCCCTCTGCACAGAGTCCTGAGCACCCTGTCTAGAGAGCATCCCCTGAACACTGCTGAGCGTTTTAACAGCACGTCTCAGCTCGGCATTTCTGCTGCACTATATAGCTAATAATCACTGCAGACTCTATTACTCATCTCACGGAATACTGCCTGGGAATAGTGCTGATTTAATTCTATGCTGAGAAAGACTCAGAAAAGACCCATCACACAGCAAGAGATATTGACTGAGTGTCTGTAACTGGAGAAGAAAGAGGAGCTTTAGCTGGGGGCATGCTTGAGAGAAGGGATGTGTGTAGTGGATATATCTGGATGTTAAAATGGAAGTATGTATCCCACAAGTCACCTGGGTATGTGAATGCAAGCCCAAGAGAGTTGCTATCAGTAATACTCACAGCCAGCTGGGGGCTGCTGGCGTGGCTCCCACAAAGAAAAGATGCAGCGGGAATCAGGAGTCATGACGTCTGTATCCACTGAGCTGATGGACACATGGCTCCCACACTCCTTCTCTCCACGTAGCCTAACAATCTAGCTACATCAGCGCCCATATCACAAAGGGAGATCCCGGGACTCAGAGGGCTCAGAGCATGGGCTGAAAGTCAAAGCCATGGAAGGGCAGGATACCAAGTTGTGACTGTGAGAGTTTTGAGGATTGGGGCACTTGACTTCAATTTGGGGAATCAGATTTGATTCCTGGATTCAGCACCTACTTAGCAAAGAGCTTTTGTTCAACATACACACTTTTATTCATGTTGGTGTCTATGTATGTACACGTGTGGGGGTGAGGGGGTGTGCAAGTATACTGTGTGAAGTGTGTTTGTGTGTAGGGGCCTGAGGTGGACATTGAGTGTCTTCCTCAATGTCTCTCCACCTTACTTTTTGAGACAGGCTCTCACTGAACAGAGCTCAGCAATTTAGCCAGATCGGCTGGCCGGTGAACCCACGAGGATTGCCTGTTTCCATAACTGCCCATTTAGTCCCTTTCCCTAGCACTGAGATGACAAGAGCTTGCACTGCGTCCAGCTGTTCACATGTGTTCACAGGGGATTTGAACACAGATCCTCCAGCTGGAGCGGCAAGTACATTCCCTATCTCTCCAGCAGCCCAGTTCTCAGAATCGGACAGTTGATAATCTCAATGTGTGGTTTCTTCATCTTCAATCAACTGAGTGTTGCCAGGACGATGCTAATGAAGAGGAGAAAAGGATGAAGGGACCCAGATGGGAGTGTCTTGTGCCCCACACAGGCAGCATCAGGGATGATGCTTCTAATGGCTGACCCATCTTCCGTGCCCAGCACTCCAGCCTCATCGATCCCCAGCCTCTCTCCTTGCCCTTCTTAACTGTTATCTCACCCCATCAGCGGCTCTGCAACTGCCTGATTCTGATACGTTTTAGTATCATCAAGGACTCAAGGAGCCTTTGCTTGCAATGAGGTGCATCCGTTCCTAGCTGCTGGGAAATTGTCACCTTTCTTTTTTTTCTAAAACGACTGGCAGGCCCTCTGTGCTCAAACACAAATGGTATTTTAATAGAAGTAACTGCATTTGATAAAATAAAGTTGTAAGAATAGTGCCCTCGTTTCTGTTCATGTCGCTTTCTTTACTGTCTGCCTCAGCAGAGACAGCTAGATTCTCCTATAGGGTTTCTGCATCCAATCTGCTGTGGCGTCTCATACTGCACAGCTTCTGTGACGCGAGAGAGCCTAAACATGAATAAGACCATGAACATCTTAGCAATATTACTTTTATTTTGGTGTGCATGTATGTATGTACATGTTTACGTGTGTTTGTGCTCCTGTGCATGCATGTGTGTGTGCAGATGCATGTGTGTGTATGTGGTGTGTGTGTGTGTGTGTGTGTGTGTGTGTGTGTGTGTGTGTGTAAAGTTGATGCCAAGCATCTACCTCAATGACTAAAACCTTACGTTTTAGACAGGGTCTCTCACTGATTTTAGCTGGCTAGAAAAGACCAGGGCTCCACTCCCTCTGCGTCCTCAGGGTTAGGATTACTGGCCTGGCCTGCCATGGTGGAGGGTGGGCGTCTGAGCTTGAGCTCTTATGCTTGTTCAGCAAATGCTTCATTGACTGAGTCATTTTCCCAGCCCCCATTGTTGACTTTTCATTGTTTGTTTATTTTGCTTTGCTTTGTCTTTTGGGGCTAAGGCCATACTCTGCAGTCCAGACTGGCCTCGAACTTGAGATCCTCCTGCCTCCATCTCCTAGGTGCTAGGATCACAGTTGCGTGGACCGTCATGTCCAGCTTATTGGAGTGAGCTCCCCTACACCCCTTTGCTCCGGTTTTCTGTGCTTCTCTACATACCTGAAATTCTGTCCAAAGAATCAAGCTTGACTGAGAAGAAGAGAAGCATCACTAGCTCTCTCAGATTTCTCTGGAGTCACTCAGACCTATACTGATCCTCCGAGGTCTGATTCTTAGTGGAACCGTCACTGGTCACTGGTAGCTTCCAGTGTCTCTAGTTCTCCATCTCACAGTAGGGGACTGCTGACTAATTACCATGTGCCTTACAGCACTGAGGCTGCACTGGACTCTGGGAAACAATGCAAACTCCAGGCGAATACGGTAAGAAGTGGATTTATTATCTCACCTAACAAGATGTCCCAGAGTCGAGAGCTCAGAGGGCTGCACCCTCCCTTCATGAAATTCACTGATGATTCAGGTTTTTTCCATATTATTCCTCTATAAGATTATTCTATCAGCTTTGGGTCTCATGCTCACAATATGGCTGCAACCCTTCCCGCCATCACGTGCACTTGCCACACTAGTATCTGAAATCCCAGTTTCTTTCGAATCTCTTTGTATTAGTGGGAAATGTTTGTCCAGGGGACTTCCTCTGGAATGCTATTGGACAGAAGGTTATCAGCATGGTACTGCACATCATGCTGACTTTCCAATGTTAACGTTTTCTGTGGTTTTGTTTTTGCTACCCAGGGGCCACCATAACCAGTCCCCACAAGCTTAGGATCTTTGGAGTCACAGTAACATATCTTCCCCAGTTCTGGAGTCTGGGGGTTGAATGTCAGGGCTCCCTCTGGCCCTTCTGGAAGTTTCACTGGAAGGATCATTTTCTGCTTATTTTGCTAATTCCATCATTATAGCTCCAGGGTCTCTTGGCCTGTGGCAGCTTCATTCTTGACCACGTCTTCGCGGTTTCTTCCGCCATCTCTCCAAGCCACACACCCTCTGCCTCTGCACCTATGCATGTGCTCCAACCCCTTCCTTTTGTGTGGACCACAGGCACATGGCATGTGGCTTGAAGATCAACCCTAATGACCTCAACACAAAGCAGAAGAGTAGGCACCGAGGTGGAGGTGTTGAGTCCAGGGACCTGTGTATGAGCGACCACTGCCACAATACTGGAGGACCTTAGCTTGCCCTGGGCTTCATTTAACCAAAGGATCATGCTGATGAGAGCTCTCGCTTTTTAAAAGAACTTGAAAGATGCGGGCACTATATAAATGAACCTTAAAAGATTACCTGGTCCCCAGCTCCTCTTTTCTTGCCCAGTTAGAGCAGAGCCACAAAGAGGCCTCCCTGGCACACCGCCAAACTCCCACACTGCCCCCTTCCTCACAACTCTTTCTGTGTCTCTGTTCAGCATGTGGAAGAGACACAGCAACTTAGAAACCTCAGTGGCTGTCCCCTTCCCAGACTATGGTCTGTGCCTGTGACATACATCCATAGGCCCCTGCCTCCAACTCTGTCCTGTGAGACTTACAGGGATAGATTTGGGAGAGGCTCTGAACAATGCATAGTGATTTGTGCTAGTTATTTACGTGTGCAGAGAGAGAAGTCTGTTACCTCCATATCACAAAGGAGTTGAAATTACTGTAGTTGGATTCCAGTGGAATACAGGCAAAGGATAGCATCCCTAAGAACCAAAAATAAAGTGCTATACATTCTGAGATGCAAGCACCGACAGTCCCCTGAGACACCCCGGATACCAGTCAAGCATGCAGATACTCAAGACCCAGCCAGAGGCCCAGGAGTAGGCAGGATACGGGAAGGCCTCTGGTGGCGGTGGGACTAGTGAGCTGATTTCCATGTGTGTCATTCCAGTGTCTGGGGCTGAGCCAGCCCTCTTAAGAGGGAATAGTTGGCTTCCTATGTCTGGGTGGCTCCTGAGGGGTAGGAAAGTGCAGTCAGAAATATGTTTCAATGTGATTATAACGGTGTTCTCTCCTTTCTGCCTGTGCTCACAGTCTTAGGGTTT
>JADRCD010078154.1:10385-21743 GCA_019843815.1 Montemys delectorum | reverse complement strand
CTTCTATTTGTTTACTTGTGATCTCCTGTAATTCTTTATGGGATTTTTTTGTTTCCTCTTTAAGGGCTTGTATCTCTTTATCTGTTTTCTCCTGTATTTCTTTAAGGGAGTTATTCATATCCTTCTTAAGTTCCTCTATCAGCATTGTGAGATGAGTTTTTAGATCCAAATCTTGCTTTTCTGGTGTTTTTGGATATCCAGGGCTTGCTGAGGTGGGAGTACTAGGTTCTGGTGAAGCCAAGCAATTTTGGTTTCTATTGGTAGGATTCTTGCGTTTGCCTTTCGCCATCTCTTGATCTCTGGTGTTAGAAGTTCTTGGTGTCTTAGAGCTTGATCTTTCCTTGCTGCCCTGCAACTCCCCTTCCACTCCTGAGGCCTGTGCTTCCCAGCTGGTCCCACTTGAGTACTTGGTCTGAAGCTTGCCCTGGAGGGAAGTCCTGTGCTCCCAGGGAGGGGGCAGAGATGTTCGCCGATCCAGCTCTGTCCCTCGGAAGCTGAGAGGCTCCTGTCCCTGCAGTTCTGCGACTCCCCTGCACTTCCTGAGGCCTATGCCTCCCGGCTGGTCCTGCCCTAGCAAGACCCCAGAGAAAAAATGGCGGATCTCACCTGAGTCCTTGGACTGAAGCCGGCCTTAGGGGGAAGTCCTGTGCTCCCAGGGAGGGGGCAGAGATGTTCGCTGATCCAGCTCTGCCCCTCGGAAGCTGAGAGGCTCCTGTCTCTGCAGTCCTGCGACTCCCCTGCACTTCCTGGGGCCTATGCCTCCCGGATGGTCCTGCCTGATTCCTGGGGCTAAAGCCTGCTCAGGATGCAGGCCTTCTTCTCACAGGGAGGGGGCAGAGGTCTTTGCTGATCCAGCTCTGTCCCTTGGAAGCTAGTGATACGTGCTTTTTATAACCAGCCCACTTTCTATTCTGACTCCCTGGTGCCTGCTCTGTGGCAGATTTTATTCCAGATGCTTGGGATGCAAAGGTTGAAGAGGTATGTTTTCCATTTGGCTATAGGCTACCTCAGAAGTTGAAAGAACATAACCTGGTCCCAAATGCTGAGGTACTTGCTAAAGGGCACAGCCAACTCCAAGGGTTGGGATGCAGACGCAGGTAACCAGCCATGAACCATATAGGAAACATTTCAGAGTTTCCCAGAAAACAACTCACTCCACAATGGATATCAAGTTTCTTTCCCTTTGGCCCTCTCCCCTGAGCACAGAGATAACTAAATCAGTAACACCCAGCTTATTAGATTGTTTAGAAAACCCCAAAACACCCTAAGGAAAGCAAAGTCAAAGTCTTGTACACAGAAAGAGTCACACTGAGCAGAATCTGTTCTGGGTTGGAGCCCTTGTGTCTTGGAGACCCTGGGTTGGCCTCCTCCAAGGGCTCCTATATCCAAGGCAGAGACCAGCCAGTGGAAAGTCCCTGTCCAGGCTTCAGATTTCTGTGGGATATAATGGAGGCTTCCAAAGTCTAGATGGGCAAAGAATGGGAGAAAGGGAAGGGAGAAATGAGAAGACTTAGGTGTTGTTGAAAAATGGGAAGGCAGGTCCTAACGAAGGTCCTGAGGGCCAGGAGTAAAGAGAGAGAACACCAAGCTCCAGTGGTTCTGCCAGGCATACAGACTCTGCCGAGCACTGCACACTTATCTCAACAGTTTTCTCTCACCAGCTCATGCCAAACTATCAGCTCGTGACTCTTGGCTCTGGTGGTCTCTAGCTCTGGCAGTTAGCATGAGCTATTTTGCCTCAATTTGTTTTTAATCATCTAGGCAATGGGATCATGGCCCATGGGGATTAAAAGAGCCAGAGTATACAAAGTACTTTGGGGAGTTCCTTCCTTGAGCTTTTTACTAGTTCCCCATAGCCAGTGGGAAGCTGATAGGTTACACTAAGGATTTCGAACTGTTCTGAGACTCTGTGATAAAAAACTGCCATCAACTTACCAGCTAGGGAATGTTCGGCTCATTCTCTGGACAGTGGTGAGGGAGGGTTAATTGACAGCTCTTTTCCTGAGCCTTACACGGAGCCCTGTAGTGTTACCAAGCCCTTTTGAGATCCTGGGCAGTGAGCCCATTTGCTGAGTCTTGGTGTGTGAGATTGTGAGAGCTCCTCTCCTGAGACTTACATGGAGACCTGTGGTGTTACTAAGCCCTTCTGAGACACTGGGCATTGAGCCCATTGCTGACTATTTCTGAAGACATCTATTAAACAAGCGGGATCTGGGGGAACAGTCAATGTGTTTTGCTAAGTTCTTTGTAAGTTCTTGAGTCACTTTAGCAGAGAATCAGGGGTGTGGACATAGAAAACAAGTGGGGGCATCTGTGGAGGGTATAGGGAACCAGAGGAATGTCATCCCTCTGGGAGAAACGCTGGGAAGATCTCACCCATTTCAAGATGCCAATTATGTTATGCACACCTATTTATCCCTTTAACAGAACCTTTCATGGTGGAGATTTGAATCCCCACTTTTCAGAGAGCTTAAGAATTGGCCCTGTGAAGGGTCTATGCCCCAGTGTAGGGGAATGCCAGGACCAGTAAGCAGGAGAGGGTAGGGTAGTGAGCAGGGGGAGGGAGGGAGGGAACAGGGGTTTGTTTTAGTTTTTGTTTATTTATTTATTTTATTTTATTTTTATTTTTTGGAGGGGAACCTGGGAAAGGAGATATTGTAAATAAAGAAAACATCTAATAATAATAATAAAAAAAGAGTCTCTTATCCAAGTTCATGGTGGTGTCATGTGCAAGGTCTGGATTTGAACCAGGCTCCAGTGTAGTGTGAATGTGCTCCTTTCTCCTTTATCCCATGCTGCTTTTCCCTAACTGCCCGTATTTCTAGATTAATGGACTCTGGTGATAAAGGAGACATGCCCTTATGTTTTATGCTCTTGATCCTACTTACTCCCCACCCCCAAAATAGACAAGAAGCACTCCCTAGGCAGGCTTATTATCCTTGAACCCATCAGGTCAGTAACATTCTCATCGGGCTGTTTATCTTAGCAGACTTCAGCAGAGAGCCCTGTGCTTGCCAGCTCAGTACTGCTTACCCTGCCCCTCTTTTCCCTAGCAGGAACCTAAGAATTTGTTTCCTGTGGTGTCTCCAGACCTGCTAATGTAATGGAGTAGCTTTCAACCTTCCCAACACTGCAACTCTTAAATACAATTACTCATGTTTGGTGACTCCCACCCCAACCATAAAATCACTTTTGCTGATACTTCATAACTGTAATTTTTCTACTGGTGTGAATAATGATGTAAATCTCTGTGTTTTAGGTCGCCCCTGTGAAAGAGTCTTTTGAGCTCCCATAGGGGTTGGGAATTGCGGTATTCCATGTGTCCTCACAGGAGAGCAGAGCTTCAATGTAAGCTCTATATCCAGGAACATCCTCACTGCTTCCTGTTCTGGTTTAGCTATGTGTCTGTCATCACTCTCTGCTAATATGAATGCAGATGGAGTAGAAGGCTTGCAGGCAAAGCTGCTTCCTCTGGCTGTGCTTGCACAGGGCATCGCAAAGATGCTGACCAGTCTGTCTGGTCCAAGTCACCCAGGGCTCCTATGGAAGTAAAGTGATTAAAGTGAGTGCCTGTCACCACAAGGCTCACTGCTTGGGGCACCTTCTGGGCTTGAAAAGTGTACTTCCATTTGTCACTTAAATGCCACCTAAACCCTGTGAGCTGGATGCACCAGGCACAAAGCTTGCTGGAGACCATGTAGAACCATGCCTGTGGGTCCCTGGTGTTGAGCTACTTCAGGGATGTTGTGTTCCTCTCTGACGATACATAGAGCATCTCTGCAATGAGATCTCTATCATTCTCTAGCACAGGCATTCCTGAATGTTCACAGTTTGAGCCATACCTAGAAGGCTCCCATGAGTGTGTCAAGCCAGGCTATTCCCTTCAACCCCTCACCTCCATCCTCATTTCTCTTAAGTCTTGATCTTTTTTTCCTAGCTGGCATCTTTACACTGCTGTGTCAGAGTTACTCTACACACCTGTCTTCTCTGTTGATCAGCTACTGTTGTGAATGTTCATAACAGGTTATTGTTGCTGTGTCACAAAGCAGACAGGAGGGCTTGGGATGTTTCGAGGAAGACACAACTACTGCCCCTCAGTAGACCTAGGAGCATTGTGGTGCTAGGAGAAGTGTGAGGTACTCCTAAATCTTCACGAATAAACAAGATCTCAGCCAGTTGCTTAAAAATGGAATAGCTCATTCCAGCTCTCTTCTACCCCACCCCAAGCCTCTAAGACCTCACTCTTTGAATAATCCTTTTACATGCCACTCCTACCATATGTGAAACTAGCATGGCATTTGAATATACACGTACAGAGACAGGCTTTTTATCCCATCTCGACAACGTATCTGTCCACTCACTGTGTGTCTTTGAGGACTATAGTTTTACACCTTTATTTTTTGTCTCTGTAGCTCACCACATTCCTCTACTTGACTTTTTCAGTGGTTTTACCATTCTTCTTGTTAGCTTTCCTCCTGGAATGTAAAACAAAAACAGTTTTTGTCAGTCCTTATATAGAAAGCACAGGCCATGCATAGTCTACATGAAGAGCATTTGGTGATTTTAGAATGCTATTGTATCAAAATGTCTCATGTCTTTCTAGTTGTTAAAACCTTCGGGGTCCTTCAGTTTTTGCTGGCAAGGTATTTGATTTTGTTTAGGTTATAGAAAATGAAGCATTTATTTTCCAGGCTATCCTCTAATTGGTTGCTGTCTATTGGTGATGATTACTATTTTTATGCATTATTAATTAATCCTTTCATAGCTGAAAATAGTTTTGAAGTTAATCTGCCAGGTTTTCCACATATATAAGTTTACCAGTATAAGAATGGTATTTATTGTATTCTCTATAATGTTGTCCTCTACTTCATTAGTTCTTTTGCTCATTAGGGCAAACTTCCCCAGGATATTGTTTAATAACAGTAGTGACAGTACCCTCTTGTACTATAACTATTTTCTCATGAAGAATTTTTAAAATAAAAATCTGGTTGTCTTATAAGATGTTGACTCATTTTTTTTTTGCTCCTTTGTGTGTATATGTGTATGATGTATGTATGGGTACATGTTCATGTGCATGTGGAGGCCAGAGGCCAATGTCAGGGGTCTTCCTCATGCTTTCTATGTGTCTTAAAGCAAGGCCTCTACCAAACCTAAACTCTTCTAGGCTAGCTGGGCAGATAGCCCAGAGATCCAACTTTCTCTGTCTTCCTAGTGCAAGAATAATAGGTGTGCACTGCCATGCTTGGATTTTTACCTGGGGGCTAGATATTTGCACTCAGTAGTAATGGTTTTCCCATTGAGTTATCTTCATGCCCCCTAATAAGATGTTATATATTTGGGAATGTTTTCTTATGAACATTTTAGTATGGTATTGATATTTGAAACTTATAAATACATAAATCTAAATGCATTAAGGAACGTTAATGTTTTAAATTTAACATCAATAGATGGAGGGCCAGTGAGATGGCTTATGATGTACTGTCACCACTCCAAAGGTGGTGGGATCTGGGCGAAGAGAGAGAATCCAGGAAGCAGACTAAGATCTTATGAGCAGCTAACTTTATTCAGGGCTTCAGACAATTTATATTCTGAGGGAGGAAGAACATGGGCAAAGTTCTCTTGAGTTCAAGAGGTACACAATCACAAGGACAAGCAGCACATGGCAAAAACATGCTTTCCATAGAGGCATATAAAGAATAGTTTAAACATTTAATTGACTAACACCTGCAAGCCTTAATGAGTAATCTGAAGAAAACCCACTCCTATCCGCTACTCCTGGGGACCATGAAGACACATTCCTTGAACAGGTCTGTGTTTTGAAGAAACTGAGCTCACAAGACTTGCTCTCTTGCAATATTCTCACAAGCTCTCAGAATTCTCCCCACATATGTCCATTCCTAGACCATGTCCTGACACTGCATAAGTCCAAAGACTAAAGCTTAATCCCTGGAATCCATGTGAGACTGGAAAGAGAGAATCAGTTCCATAAAGCTGTCTACACACACACACACACACACACACACACACACACACCACAGCATACAGATATCTGGATTTAAACATAGTGATGATGATGATGATGATGATGATGATGATGATGATGATGATGATGATGATCGTAAGTAAAATTCAAATTAAAAACATTGGAGGCTGAGTATAGTAGCATGCATCTACAGAACCAGTACTCAGGAGATCTAGACAAGAAAACTATGAGTTAAGGCCAGCTTGAACTGGATTGTGTGACCTTGGCTCAAAAACAAAGCAAAACAAACCCCCTCCCAAACAAAACAAACCCTCAAAAAAACAAAAACAAAATGAAAGCAAGTTTAGAGGATGTGAGTGTAGAGAATTTTAATAGAATTACAGCATATGACCATATTAAATATTTTAACTATCACCTATAATTTGATCTTCCTTTGACAATACAGGATATCTTTTGGGATCTTGAATGGTTCTTGATAATTTATGGCCATTGGTTATCGTATTGATTCGTAGAAGGTCTATTCAGAATTGATTACTGGAAAACCAAAGTTCTTCGCTGAGAAAGTGTGATTTTCAGGCCTTAGTTTCCTCTGTCTGGGATGGTTTCAAGAAAACAGCTAGCACTAAGCTTGCCAGAACTCACCACCCTTGCCGTTTAGCACCAAGCTAAGGTGTTGTTAGGGGTGTAGGGTTGGGAGTCTAGCCTGGGTCTCGCCTTTGTGCATCATGTCTAGCACAAGTCAAGTATTCTGGCTGAAATAGGCTCTTTTTGGCCATAACAGGGTAGGGGCGACATATCTCCAGGCAGAGCAGGCAAAGGGTGGGAGCCATCCAGACCTCATAAAGACCCACTGCCTAGCTTCAGCTCAGTGAGAGTTTCCTGTCTGGACCCTGCCCAGAGCATCCCAAGGAGATTCTGAAAAGTAAAGAAATGTCAATATTCTTCATCATCATCAAAAGAAAAAAAGAGCTGGAGGGATAAACATCTCATTAAAAATTTCTTTTATCTGGATTTCTGCATTTTTATTGAACCAAGACATGTGTTCTTTTAAAATTAATAGATGCAGTGAAAAACTTAAAACAATGTGCTGACTATTTCACAAGAGATAAGACCCAGGCCAGACGAGGTTTGTTTTACATTGTCAACAAGGGCAGGCTGTTGGGGGAGGAATCACATAATGTCCTAGAGATGATATTTTGGGTTGCCATGAAATGACTGCTCTGAAACGTAGAACAAATTCTATCTTAGACTGAATCTCTCAAGAGGAAAAGGGCAAGCTCAACTTGTCCTTTTGTAGTTTTTGATCAGTGTATGAACACAGATAAACTTTTTAATGTCTAGGAAATGGGTGTGTGTCCCTATGAATGAGGTAACAATTCATCAAAAGCATGTCACTGAATGCCAAAGGAAGAGGCTGGATGGTATTGTTAGAGGTTCCAGGGCAGACTGGCTGATGGAAGAGGCTGGACAGTGTTGAGATATCCCAGGGCAGACAGGCTGATGGGAGAGTTTCAACTGTTTGAAAGTAGTTTGGTGATGCTTTATGATGTTAATGCATACTCGTTAGGAGAAACACCACTGCCATTCCCATCTTTTCTTCTTAACGAAAACATGTCTGCAAAAAAACCAACCAACCAACCAAACAAACAAAAAATCAAATCTGTAGAAAGACTTGTGCATGAAAATTCAAATCAGCTTTTCATAATTCCAAGCCTCAAGTCAACCCACACAGGTGAAACAAATTTGGTGTTTTCAAACTAGAGATGCCTCCTAAATGAAATAAAAAATTACATGTCTCTATGTCATATATGAATCTCAAAACATGCTCAGCCAAGGAGCCATGTTTAGGAGTCTACATGTGATTCCATTTTTGTGGCATGTAAGAAAACAGTGAACCCAAGTGCCAGAAGGCAGATCAGTGGTTAAATGGGGCTGGGATGAGGGTGCATGGGACTCTAAATGGGAGAGGGCGAAAGGAACTTTACAAATGATGCAGGTAAGTTATCAGCATTGTCTTAAATGTAATCTACAGCTCAGTACATTTAGTGTACAAACAAGACAGCTTTTGCATTTTGAGCAAATCAGAGATGCCTTTACTTGAAAGAACTCCTTTAGGTGCTGGTCCGCAGTGTGCAGCTGGTCCCCAAAAGCACTATTAAACGCACCGAGTGAGCCCCAGGCAGAGCCATTGTGGACAAGCGTCTCTGTAGGACGCTCCTTTCAGGAGCTGACCCAATCTGTCAGCTCTCTCTTGAACAGGACCTTAAACACAGGCGTAGTTATTTATGGCCACTACATTCCTCATAGGCCCTGTGCTTCCTGAAAAGGTTCTGTTCTGGAACTATATCCTGGTGACTTGGAGGAAGGTCAGGAGACGATGTGGAGTGATTGTTCACAAGCAAGTTGTTCTTTGTAAAGAAATGGGGTGCTAACAGCATTCAGCTGAGTGAGTTTTGGGGAACTCATACAAACTTTTCCCTTGCTCCTAAGTTTCTCTGGCCAGTTCCTGCCATGTTCAGGTAGGGATTTGCAAGTATTAGACAAAATATAATCTCAAGCATGCTATGAAGTATAGGTTACAGTTCTGTATGCAGTGAAAATGTAATGTGAAATTAAAAAGGGACATAATGTATAATAGAAACATCTCCTGGAGGAATCAGCACTCTCAGGGATGAGTACACTCCCTAAGAGTTAGGCACCTTCCCAGGAGTTTATCTCATATGGCTACTGTGCTCTCTTTTCAAAATCCCTCTCAAATTACTGTTTTCCTTCCCAGTGAACTGCCTCTGCAGATCCTCCCTCTCCCATGGCAGATACTTGTTATAGTCTTGGCTAAGTTAACCATTCTACAAATTTCAAGAAAAGTTTTTGTCTTTTATTTTATTTTTTTAAAGGTTTATTTATTTATTGTTATGTGTTAAGTACACTGTAGCTGTCCTCAGATGCATCAGAAGAGGGCGTCAGATCTCATTACGGACGGTTGGGAGCCACTATGTAGTTGTTGGGATTTGAACTCAGGACCTTTGGTAAAGCAGTCAGTGCTCTTACCTGCTGAGCCATCTCACCAGCCCCTTGTCTTTTATTTTTAACTGCTTTAATTTTAGAAAGTAGAAACAAAGTAAAGGGAAATAGAGTTAGTTCCCCTCCCCCCAGGACATTAATCCTGAGTGATTTGAAGTTTTGAAGTTGAATATACGGCTCCAATATGGTTTCTTTTAGTGCTCTCCAAAACAGTGCTGGAAATCAGGTCCCTGGGTCTAGTTTCTTATTTGAATGAACTAGGTCTATGTCATCATCAAATCTAATTTTTGGTCCATCCATTTATTCCCATGATCCTTTTCTTAACCTATCCCAGGGACTAAACAGTTTCACTACATTATTAGATGTGATATGGTAAAAACTGGCCTTTGCTGTCTCTTGCTTAGCCTCTGGCTTGCTAGCCCCTCCTGTGCCCCTGCACCTTTGATTCTCCCTCTACGCCTGCTTTCTGCCTCATCCTCTGTCACACCACAGCCAAGGATGGTGGTGGCTCTCAACTTTCAGCATTTTAGGATGCTGTCTTTGTTTTATTTGGTTTCACAAATGTTAAATGAGCACACATGGATAGGTACTGTGAAAGTAAGTGGCATAAGACTTCTGTTTTACCTCACTGATGTTGGTTGAACTAAAAGAAGACACAAAAGAGTGTTCTGGCATTTTGATGTGGGTGAGATCACATCTGATGACACAAGTCATGGGGTTTTGATTGGGATCTTTCATCGGAGCTAGGCTTTGACTTCAGTGGGCAGTCATGGGGTATTTATTCCCATAGGGAATAAAACCAAGCAGTCGGCCTGACGAGTACCGGAAGCTTTTGAGTAATGACCAATCCAGTCTGTCTGGCATGCAGACAGCGTATGCACAACACAGTGAGACAGTTCTGGAGATCTGTTGGAAGGACAGGTGGGACAGGAGCATGTGGTACAGTCGAACTAGCCTTTAAGCAGTGGGTAACACTGGAAAGAGCACACGATGTAGGTATCAGTCTGTCCTTTACTTCATTATTCTCCCAAGGGAAAAGCTTCAGGAGGAGGGTGTGGAGAGCCAAGGAGGATGGAATGTGCACGGAGTTTACTGCACAGCTGGAGGGGTTACTGCTTGAGATGACAAGGACACAGCTTCCATATTATCAGTAACAGCCTACTTCTGTGGGCGTATATGGGGCTTCAGCTCCTGATTATGACTTTGAAAGACAAGAACTTGCTTCCCTGCTGAGTATCCACTCAGGTTTCAAGGATCACTGGGACCCACCATGGCTGCAGGTGAGATGGGTGGATGTTGGAAGCACAGAGGCCAGGTAGAGCTGGTCCCATTGCTGTGGTAGCCCGTGGATTTCAAGGGTCTGGACGTGTCAGAGATGTCAATTTAGAGAGAAGGGATACTGAGAAGTTTTACCATGTCAGGAGCCTACATTATTTTCAATAAAATACAAATGTTACTCTATTTCTTGAGAGCTAAGATCAACGACATTGAAAAATGTCATGTCATAAGATGACATGAACAAAAAGTATATGGCAAAACACTGAAGTTTGACAGAGCTACGTCATGCAGTTGATAATAATAAAGGGTTCCCCCCTGGATTTTTATGATAGCTATTGCATTTTTAGTTTTTTAAATTTTATAATTTGTTAGAATATCTCCTGTGTTGTAAAACTATAGTCAATTTCAAAGCTAATTTTGTATTTGTATTTCTTGTATTTTTTTTATTGAAAATTCCACCAATTATATATACTTTAAGTCTTCATAAAATCTGGATTAGTGTTTAGTATTTTATTTTATTTTGTTTTTGTTTTTTGAGTCAGGGTTTCTCTGTATAGCCCTGGCTGTCCTGGAACTCACTCTGTAGACCAGGCTGGCCTCGAACTCAGAAATCCACCTGCCTCTGCCTCCCAAGTGCTGGGATTAAAGGCGTCCACCACCACCGCCTGGCTAGTGTTTGATCTTTTAATATTAACTCAATAAATGTTTGGTTAATTGTAATGACAAGAAATCCTGAGCTCCCAGAACTAAAGGAAACAAAGGGAACAAAATACATTTCAAACAAAGAATGAGGACAACTAATGGCTGGCTGTGAAATCACTATTTTTACGACTGAAGCTTTTAACAATGTACGCCAGTCAACACTGTGGGCCAGATGCATTCAGTATCCAACACTGCAGGCCCGGTCAACACTGTGAGCCAGATGCATTCAGCATCCAACACTGCAGGCCCGGTCAACACTGTGAGCCAGATGCATTCAGTATCCAACACTGCAGGCCCGGTCAACACTGTGGGCCAGATGCATTCAGCATCCAACACTGCAGGCCCGGTCAACACTGTGGGCCAGATGCATTCAG
>JADRCD010078154.1:0-10375 GCA_019843815.1 Montemys delectorum | reverse complement strand
ATCCAACACTGCAGGCCCGGTCAACACTGTGGGCCAGATGCATTCAGTATCCAACACTGCAGGCTCAGTCAACACTGTGGTCCAGATGCATTCAGTATCCAACACTGCAAGCCCGGTCTCCCTGGCTGGAAGGGACTATCCAATTAGGGCTCTGCTGGAACCACAGCTATGTGGCATTAGTAGCGTCTAATGCAGTGATCTCCAGTAGATTATTTTCCTAGTATTAAATTACATTTCCCAACTTTAAATTGGTTAAAGTGAACCAACATGAAAGCTCAAGATGGGGAAAATAAGACTTAACTCCTCATAAAAAATTAATTTTATGGCCAAGAGCAAGAATGCTGTTTAAAAACAAGCAACCTCATAGGTGACTTAATTGCTTTATTTTATAGAGTAAACATATTTGAAACATTATGGATACTAATGCAACAAAAGCATGTGACACTTTTGAGTTAACCATGTACATCAACTAAATGTGTAGAGAGCCAATGAGCGTTTATATGCAATGGCGCATCTTTATGAAGGTCTACCATGTGGTTTTCCACGTGGACAGAGCCCATCTTCACAAAGGCCCACTATGTGGCTTTCTGCACGGATGGAGCACAGGCAGAAATGGTTTTAAGATAATGAACAGAAAAGAAGAAGGAAGGCAGAGCGATTCCTGAGAAGTGGCAGTAAGAGGAACCCCACAGCTGCTCCAGCCCGTGCTCTTGAACCTTGAGGGTTTCAAGACACTGAGAACCCAATTCTGCTGACTCGAGAAAGCAGTGGAGACTAAGGAATTAGAAGATTTGATGACACTGTTATCCAACTTAACATAATTGATCTATGAAGGAGATATTTTCTGCCAACAATGGTAGTTAATACGTAGAGGCCCAGCTCCTCAGGAAGCTGAGGTAGGAGGATCACTTAGAGTTTGAGACCTGTCTGTACACTACAGAGATTTCTCTCTCTCTCAAAAATGACCATTAACCAAACTAGAAACTATTTGCAACATAGTCTCAACAAGTTACAAAATTCAAGACATACATCATATTTTCTGATCACGATGGAATTAAATTAAAACCAATACCAGGAAGATCTCTGCAAAACTCTTCAAATAGGAAACCATTTTTAAATTTTTAAATAACCCACATGTTATAGAAGGTATCAAAACAGAAATTAAAAATTATATTCCTTGAATGAAAGTGGAAAACTGTGGTATACAAGACACTCAGAGAGGAAGGAAAGGCCCTAAAACTCTATGTTATTATTTTAAAAGGCATTTGGAAGGACCCCTGCACGGGAGGACATTGCTATTCTCAGAGATGAGTTATTAAACACAAATCTTGGTGCTAGGCATGGGTTATCTCCTGTAGTGACCGCTCAGGGCCCAGAGTCGGGGCCGCTGCTCATTCACCACGGCTAGATGATAAGAGCCCAGTGCTGAGGACTATACATTTTGGTTGTAGGACACAGACATCAATCTCCAACTGAAGAGGGGTAGTGACGACGGGGACAAATGACACATGGATGGAGACAGGGATAGGATTTGACAGGAGGGACTCCCTTTGTGCTGGCTGGCTTCCATTATGTTAGAAGGAGTTGCTGTAAATTGAGCACGGGAGAATTTTATGTAAACATACGTAACGGATCTCTTTCAACCTGACTTCTTTAAGCACAATTATCTTGAGATCCACCCATTTGTGTAACAGGTAGCAGTTCATTCTTTTTCTACCTCTGAGCTGTATTTTACCCCGGGACTCAGTCTACAGCAAAAGCAAGTAGATCAGTGGTTGCATCAGGGAGCAAGAAGGCAGAGGAAGAAGGGAAAGACTCTACGGGGTGTGGACTAGAGTTTGAGGCTAAAGAAATGTTTTTGATTGTGCTGGAGACTTCATGGGCATACACATATGTCAAAATTCATCAAATGATATGTGTCAAAATATATGCAATTATTTTCATATATTACAATAAGGCTATTTTCTAAAAAAGGTCATTCTTAGTGACTGGGTTGCAGAAACCTAAAGCAAAATACATGCTGGGAGAGCCGAGATCAGAGAACATCAAGATAATAACTAAAGTCTACCTTGTCTTTGGGGAAGAAGCCAGTCTTGTTCATCACAATTAATAAGCTACAAAGTCTACAACGAGGTTCTTCCTATACACCGAGACAAAATAGGTTGTGTTGCTCAAGCTAAGCTTCCCTATCCTCTTCTCCTCTTATCTAGGGGAAGGGGCAAAGATAAACATATGAGAAAAATTAACATTAGACGATTATGTAATAGGTTGTCAGAAATCTACGATAGAACACTAGAAAAAAACACAGTTAATATAATAAATGTTTCTTTACTTTCTTCTTACTCTCCCACCCTTCTTTCCCCTTCCTTCCTGTTTTAGTGTCTCCTTGCTAAGTCCTATCCTTTGTTCCCTGCTCTATTTCCACCCTCCCCCCTCTCCCCTTCTACACTACAGGAGAATGCAGTGGTTCAGACCACAACATTGGCCCCAGAGCATTCCCTGCTTCTGGTCTCCTGTTTAGGGCATGGTAGTTTATATCTTGGGTTCTGGCATCCGTGATGGAGACAGGACAAAATCAAATGCCCTCTTTGCTTAGGGTTGGTGTGTAACAGTGGTTCTCAAGCTGTGGGTCTCACCTCCCTTGGGGATCACATATCAGATATCTTGTATATCAGATAGTTACATTACAATTCATAACAATAGCAAAACTAAAGTTATGAAGTAGCAACATAATAACTTCATGGTTGGGGTGTCACCACAACATGAGGAGTGGGGTCTCAGCATTAGGGAGGTTGAGATCCATTGGTGTATAAAATAAGTTGATACAGGTAAGACAACTTGGGAGTAATTAATCACTGTGCAAGTTACTGTTCTCAGAGCGCCCATTCTATGTTAGGCATGCTGGCTCCAGTAATGACTGGAAACAGCCATAGGCTCAAAGTGGACTTGAGAATACAGGGGATGCCAAGGTCAGGATCCCAGGCCTGGCTTGCCAGTGCAGTTCTCTGGTGCTGACTATGTTCCTCTTATATCAGAGTTTAAGCTATTTATTTAAAATGGAAAGTTTGGTGCAGAAGATGTATCGATGGTCCTGTTCAGCTTTAACCAATGCATTTTCCAATTCAAAAGGATAAACACATTACAAAATAAGAACTTGTGCTATAAGGTTGAGGTACAACTGACATGACTCCATTTTTATTACAGTGAAGGCCATTTGTCCTGTGTCTGTCTAAGATGTCAGAACACTGTGTTTACTTCTCTCACATGTTAAGAGAAATTATAACATACAGTCTTGATTCGTATCTTCGGGAGATACTCAAGGTTCTGGATTAGAACTCCCTTTGCCCAGCATTGTACATGAAGTCTCCTGAGAAGTCAGACTCTGTGCGCTTCATCTTTAAGTGGAAGGGGTCCTGTGAACCTGGCCTCAACACCTGCAATGCTGACCATGTTCTGGGTTTTCCAAGGTCAGGTATCCTGAGTGGTGAGTGAAGCAACTGCAGGAAATTATGAACGTATGTGGAATTCCCTGGAGAGGATGTAGTATTCTATATGTAATGCAGTAGACTACACAAGAAAAATAGCTGTGACAAGGCAAAAAAAATATTACGGTAGACACTTGGGTTGGTCCCATAACATGCGTCTTCTTGCTCATATGGTTTGGTATAGACAGCAGCACACTAGATGCACACACTCCAGAGTATGTGGGGCACAGACAGCCTGGGTTTACTGGTAATTTTAGGAGGTGTGACTATGGTGGGGTGGGGTCGGGGACTTTCCTCCATTAACACTCTGTGAGAGACACTGCCACATGGGCCAGATATTGCCAGTACTCTAAAGACTGAAGGAGGAGCATAATGCTGCTATTGGTCCAAGGACTTATCCACAAACTACCACAGTGGCACTCAACCTGCCCACTGGAGATGTGGTGATGGCAGGGGCCAACTAGAAACTTTGTTGAAATTAGTAAACACTTAGTCGTATGGCTAGAGTCTCATGTCCCTTCTATCTGTCAGGACACTGTTTCTCTTTCTCTCCTTAGTGGCAGCCACCCAACCTTTAGCTTTCTGTTGCGAGGAGCTGTGGAGCTGTATCTCTGAAGCCTATGATGTGCTAACGCTGCACCATTTATTGCTATTGATTGATTGATTGATTGATTGACTGATTGATTGATTGCCATTTATTGCTAGCTGGAACAGCCTGCCTCAACTTGCATATTATTAACATTATTATTTATTACTTTTTTTAGCTTTTTAGAGATTGTCAGTCACTATCAATAGCACTGTAGACCCTGCACAGGGCAGGAGGTGACCTGCTTGCTTTCTGCCCGATCTAGCCTGTAGACCAGCTGTAGGGAAAACTGATTGGTTTGGAACCTCATCTGGCCTCTAGATGCGAGAGAAGAAAACAGTTACATTTAAGTAACTGGTATCTCTAAGTTGAGGGCTTAGGAGTTTTGAGTGAATTTCTTCAATGCCTATTTTTAATGATGGTTCTCAAACTCTTAAGTCCACCACCCACCAGAGGTAGTGGGAAAAAAGGATATGGGGGCGGGGGGAGTGGATCTGTTTAGAAAGGTTCTTTGGAGCAACTCCCGTCTGTGTTGTCTGGAAATTGGCAGTTCAGTCCATAGGTTAGTAGGCTGTGCCAGCTTGATCCACTCGCAAACACTTCACAGACACACCAGCAGGCCAGTTCAGTAGACTCAACTTAGCAATAGTGGTGATAGGCCCTAGCAGAGACAGCCAGGCCTCAGCCTAGGCTGGAATCAGCAGGAGGGACCACCAGGAACACCAGGAGAAGTTATCAGCTGTGCTTCTCAAGGAAACAAAGATCAGTGAAGCAAGCCAAGTTCTGTCTCCATGGTCACTCTGTCGAGTCCTATTTATACCCTCCAAAGATTACGCAACTTCCATGTGCCTTGCCTCAGCATGTGCATCCAATCAGCTGGAGTCTATGGAGTGCTGACAAATGGAGCTCAACTACGCAACGTAAGGCAACATGCGTGTTGTTGGCAAAGAATTCTTCATCACGTGTCCTCTCACATGCTTGCTTTAGCAGAACATCCTCTCTCCTGTGTCTGCCTCAGTGAAACGTTCCTCCACGAGTCTGCCTCAGTCTTTCACCTGTGTTCACTTCAGGAAAACACTCCTTCACGTGTTTGCCCCAGCAAAACACCATCCAACATAACTGACTCTCCAAAGAACCCTTGAGTTTCCACTGTATGTGTGTGTGTGTGTGTGTGTGTGTGTGTGTGTGTGTGTGTGTGTGTGTAGGAGAGAGCAAACGGAAGATTCAAATTTCACTTTGATTACTAGCATGGTTGAAGGAAACCAGAGGATCTTTATCAATCACTGATGACTGATGACTAAGTTTTATTTTTAAAAATTGTGTTAGTTTATTACTAAAAACTGGGAAATGCAGCAAATAAGACTCACAGAAATAAAACTCATTATTTTAGTTTATTTTCTACTAATACTTTTCCGGCATATTTTCACACAGTTGACTTTACATCTATATACCATTTTGTTTTGTTCACAAACATTTCCCTATAACACACACCCACTCCTCCCCCCACCCCATCCCACATGGGTAAGAGTCTTGCTTTTTAGTCCATGTAGGACTCATGATCTTCCTGCTTTTCCCCATATCATACCATATCATATCATACCATACCATATCATACCATATCATACCATATCATACCATATCGTATCATATCATACCATAATCATACTATCATACATGTGTGTGTATTTTTTTGAGACAGGCTCTTGCTTTTTAACCCAGGCTGGCTTAGGATCCATGATCATAACCACCTCTTGTTCCCAAGTGATGGTATTTATGAATGTGCCACTATGTTGAGCATGTATACTTTTAGTATTAAAATATTTCTACTGGAGTGGAACTCTAGCATGATTGTTTTCTTGTTAGGCATAATGTTGGAATTCACATCAATCGCCTGTGCTTTCTCTTTAGGATTATTTTTATGATGAGACACTGCAGGATTAGACTTAATATATTTTAGGCTTTAGATATATTTTAATCAGAGGATTGTAGCAAAAACACTTTCACACTATCACCATATGAACACGTTTATCTTATGGTAATACCATTAATACTAGGTATTTCCACACTATCAGCATATGAACACGTTTATCTTATGGTAATACCATTAATACTAGGTATTTCCACACTATCACCATATGAACACGTTTATCTTATGGTAATACCATTAGTACTAGGTATTTCCTAGAAAGAGAAAGAGAAACTCCCGAGTTTGACAGTGAGGCGTATTTTTATTACAGCTCCGCTCATGTTGTTCTGATTACTTGTGTGCTTTCTTCTCTTGTTCTTTTTCTAGCAACTCTGCCCATTGTTTACATTTTCATCACGAATTAATCATTTTATAAAGTCTATTGACAATAGCACTTGCTAGGGTGCATTTTATTAGATTGAGTTAAGTATTGGTTACACAAACATTCTAAAGTCTGTAGTTTATTGACATGAATAAAACAAAGTATACATGTCCACAGATCATTTATACTAACATTAGAGTAAGTACTGTCTCCAAAGATCATGATCTCTCTCATAGTGCAGTGGCTGTAGAAGGCAAGGCTAGACCTTCAATCAAATGAGAATACATAATCTCTATATTAAGGAGAAAAGCATTATAAAAGTACAATCTGTTAAATTCTAGAAGACTGTATTGGATTTGCTGAAGAATAAGCTCTTTTATTTACCTCTTCAAAGAATTGATTATTTTCTTCACCTCTTTATGTGCATCCTTGTCCTATAAAGAAAATCCAAATGTACAATGAGATGTCACACATTTACAGTGGAACTCTAAGAACTTTGAAATTAACTATTCTTGGGTGTAGGTATTTTTCTTGAAAGGCTATCCCACATAGACTGGATTTGTCTTAGGAGCACACTGGGTGCAGATGTATGAGAATGTAGTTGATGTGAGTCTAGTTTCTCCATGAACTCTGGAGTGGGACTCAGGAGGGGACAGTCGTCCACACAGGCTGACACATTGCTTCTACCAGTGTCTTAGCAGTAGTGCTACCTCCCTTTCTAAGAGATGTGAAGAAGCCATAGCCTAAGCTGTGGGATTTGAAGTTACCTGAGATTATCTAGGAAGAACCATACATACGTAGATTATATATAAATATATCACATTATATTTCCTAAATGTTATATATTTCATTATTGACTTTATCAAGTAGTTTATACTGAGATTACTCTCCTATGAGTGATTTTAATCTGAAAATATAACAATTTAAAAGAAAGTTTAGTGCCTCTTTCACTGCAGCTCATAGTATTATAATTGCTCTTCCACTCGAGTCTTTTCAGCACATGCTGGGCACTAATTGTTTCATTCAACAATCATTGTATACTGCCGTAGACATAGGAATTCCTTTTATTTTCTGTTTTAAAAACTGTTTCATAGGATCTGTGATTAGCTCCTTTAAGTGAAGAGATGCTCACATAAATAATGAAAATAGTGTAGGTTCAAATTCTTGGAATGTAAACATGTTGATACACATTCATTTGGGCTTTAGGGAGCAAATGGCTGACAGTCTCAGTAGCAACTGGATGTGTCTTAAGTTTAGAATGTTCTGGTGAGACAATAGACACAACTACAAAATAACTGTAATGTAAAGAAGAAGTTACAAATGCCACAGAACGTGAAGGATGCTATGAAGGAGGTTCACAGGCAGGGCAGGAAATGGAGGGGAGGAATCTTCACTGTAACTCTTGCTGCTGTCAGTTTAGGAGTGAGTAAACTAGTTACTAAATCACTAACTGGATCTATTTCAGACTGAAAAAAATTAGAGACAGGTGGTTATAGGTATAAATCACTTTATCCTATATTCTTGACAAAGAGGAAACTGAGTTCCTAACCACACACACACAGTTTAGAAAACAATTTAATAATACAAATGAAGACTAGAAAAAAAAAACATGGTGATGATTTGTTCATGTTCTTTTTTTTCTCTTATAAAACTATTTTCATAATGTCTGGATTTTGAAGCTACATTCACCCCAGCACTGCTTACTGCTCCCGCTGACACCCTTCGTCTCTGTGTGAATGAGAGTTCTGGTTCTTCTCATTAAGGCTTCCGGAGTACTGATAAGCTAATATGAGTGCTTTTATTTGACACTAGAAATACAATGGCAAATAAAATAGACATTTGTATGGAATAATCATACAAGTAACTCTAAGTCACTATTGTCCTATATGGTCTGAAAGGAAAATAAGAGAAGCTTTCTTGCCAAGGGATATTGGGTGGCCTGTTGGAAGACATAGGAATTTGGAGGACCAGATGGAAGGTTCTCATGATCTGTAGACAGGAAAGAAGCTGCTTGGTGCTCCACTCTGGTGGTGGCAGTAGAGATGGTGCCAGTGGAGTGGCTCTAGATATGTTTTAGAAGAATTCAGAGATTTTGGTCGCTAGGTGTATGTCTGGATTGGTTTTGTGGTATTGAGGGCAAATGAGGCATTAAAGATAGTCCAAGGTTTTCCAGCTTGGGGTGTGTGTGTTGTTTATAAAGAGGAGGAGCAAGAAAGAGCCAAAAGCCTGATGATGAGTTGAATCTAACATGTCTGAGAGCCATCTAAGCAGAGATGTCTGTCAAGCAGGAAGTTAGCCTAGAACTCAGGAAAGATCTAGAGAGTCAACTTTGAGGAGCCACAGATAATATTGAAGCCAGAGAGAACATACAGGATTAGGGGTGGTAAGAAGACAAGAGACTGACAGACTAATGACCAACTCTGAGTATCCTCAGTATCTAACCTACCTGTGAAATCTCTGAAGTTTATGCATAAACACTTGTATGTCAAACGAGGCACTTCACCTCATTATCACCTTTAATTCTACTCTTACATTCTAATAAGAACACAGATGTTAGTTTTAAATGACTGTGTATAATCCAAATTATGTTAAAAGGCAATAGGGTCCCCATCATGAATACAGAGGGACAAAATCTGTTGTCAAGTGTAGCCTTTGCATGGAAGAGAAAGATTTCTAGGACTTGAGCTGCTCTGTATCTTCTGTTTTTTAAGAAGAATCTCTCTCTCTAGGCCTGCCTTGTCCAGAGCTTGCTGCGTAGACTGGAATGGTGATCTTCCTGTGTCTACCTTCTGGGTGCTGGCATTATGGCCCACTAACTGAACCTCTTCCATCTCTTTTACTAACTGATGGAATCCACTAGCAATGTGTTAGAAGGATAACAGACCCAGTGGGAATCCCAAACATCCAGAAGACATAGTGGAACCAAGCTCTGCGCAGGTGGCCATGGAAGGGCCCATGGGGTCTGGTTGGCTCTAAGCATGAAATTCCCAAACAGATCTTATTTAATTCCCCTTATTTCAGTGACTGCGCCCTGCATTCCTTCCTTCCCAGCTAACATCTTTTGCTTGTATTCATGACTTGATAGATCCTCTGCCCACACCTACACATTAGACAGATATTTCAAACTTTATCCTGGTATGTCCTGGTCTCTGCTAGAAGAAAATGATTTCTCCCTTTGAAGTCTCTGTTAGTAAGTTCCTTGTACGTCTTAGTACTCTGTTCTGTGAATCTTGAGACACCAGTATCTAGATATGCACTATATGTTCTCTTCAGTTAGAAGCTCCTCGGGGTTATGATTACTCCAAGTACAAACCAAGACATGCAAGAGTCATGTTCTACCTTTGGCATTCCACACCACAGCACAGCGTGGTGCTCCCCCAGGGCATTTCCTTTCCTTTGGGAAATGAGCATGACAATGTTTGGAGCAGGAGAACATTTACTTATTCCTACCCATTCAGAATACAGACAATGACTCACAGGCACACAGACTGGAATGCTAGCCCTGAAGAATGCCTGGAGCTATAGCATTTCCAGAATTCTGAACTACTAAATACAATGGCAAGACACAACACAGGAGTGTCTTTTTAACTAACAAAGTTTCAAAAGCCCGATAAAATGTAATACACATTACTATTATTTAGTTTCATGGTCATGGATAGTCATGCTCGGTTCTGCTCTAGGCACCAAGTATGGATAGTCAATGTGTTTTTAACTGCACAGTCTACCAAGTTTTTTTTTCCTGAGTTGTTTGATCAAGTTATTCCTTTGCAAGCATGCATGTGTGTTTGTTATACATGAACATGCATGTTTGTTATGTGTGAATATATGTGTGCACGTGTGTATTCATGCATAGGTGTTTGCTATATGCGTACATGTGTGTTTTACATATGCATATATTTGTTATATGTATATGTGTATATGTTTGTTATTTGTATATGTTTGTAATATATCTGCATGTACATATGTTTGTTATCTATGTGCATAAGTCTGGTGTGTGTGTGTGTGTGTGTGTGTGT
>JADRCD010078148.1:2288-20336 GCA_019843815.1 Montemys delectorum | reverse complement strand
CCCCTTGATCACTAATTGAGAAAATGCCCCACAGCTGGATCTCATGGAGGCACTTCCCCAACTGAAGCTCCCTTCTCTGTGATAACTCCAGCCTGTGTCAAGTTGACACACAAAACCAGCCAGCACAGTCTTCTTCTTCCTACCTCCTCTTCACTCACTAATAATGAGATCACTCTCCTTTCAACCCTTCCTTACCCTAAGTATGTGCCAGAGGCCCCAGCAGCCAATGAAGCAAGGGCTTCTTCCACCAAAAGAAACCAAAGTAAGACAAACTAAAATCAGTCTCAATTAAATTAGCACAGGAGTCCTGGATAAGAGACCTTAAGGAGAATCAATGATCTCTCACATATAGAAAGTCTAGTTAGTGGGTGGTATCATGGGGGATTGTGGGTACAGTTTTCAGAGTGTATTACTGAAGCTGTTCTTACTGAATTCTAGATATCAGAATGTATTATCCATTATGAGATGCAAGACAGACACTTAAAATTTTTTTCTTTGAAATTGAACAGGTTGTATTTATATATTTAGACACACTCACACACACATGCAGGCATACTCGTGTGTATGTGCACGCGTAAGCGTGAACCACACACAATTTCTATAAGGAGCACAGTGGGTTGAATACATGGGAGGGACTGGAGGAAGGAAAAAGGAGGTGGAGGTGCTGTAATTACATTTCAATTTTTAAAATAATAAAAAGTATTAAACAGTTAAAGATATAAAAAGAACACTCTTGGGATTCAGGGATTGTTACATTGGTTGTTTTCAGAACCTCCAGTGTCTTCCAAAGGATTCAGTACAGGAGAAATGCCAAGTCACTGGGAAGCCGCTGCATCCCGCTATCTTTTCTTAAGATGGGTTCAGTTGTTGGAACAGGAGAAATTTTCTTTTGCTTCGTCAAACAAGAGTGATATGAAGGTTATATTAAAAGCACAGGTAAGGTAAATCTCATCATCTAGCCTCATTTTAACTTGCCCTCCACTTTCATCAGTCAAGTTAATTACAGTCTGTTTTGTGCAATCAGCTATCTCTCGTTCCTTTTAAAGAAATCGTTTAAATGAGTTTTTCATCAGGTCTCAAATTTCCATCACCAAAGTCATTGCATCATAAGAGTTTAGGGCAGAGAAACCTAAGAGTTAGGTTGGCTCCGTGTCTGCGTTTAGATGAAGATGTTTAAATGTTGAGAGGATAAAACAGTGGTTCCCAGGACCAGAAATTGAACTGAATTAAGAGCAGCAAGCCTTGAAGTTCTCCTTTAAATGCTCCCATTTTCATTTCTGTTCTTAAAGTTTTGTGGTTCCTTTGCTTTATAATTCCCTTACATATATAATATAGGATGTGGATACCCAATATTTTCAAGAGGGCAAGGAAAGAAGCTACAGAGAAAGAAGCAGTCTTTGTAAGGAGGACAGCAGATGGTGTCTGAAATACACCTTCCGAGTTGGGGACCTTAGGGTGGTCATTAAGCAACTGTCTGGACAAACCTTATGTAGAGAGCGCAACCTCTTCATAGCTCCAGTCAATGGTTGACAAAAGTGATAAGCTCATGGTGGCTGTACCTTTCAAATAAATTTACTTCTCTAGCCCATTCTTTCCCCCACAGGATGTATCACATGCTTTTCTTACACTAATTCATCACTTGACACTATTGATACTAATCAACATACAGATACCTTTTCAATGTGTTATTTTTGGAGCAGCTTCCTTTATTCTGTTTCATTGGTGAGGAAAGAAAACTCCAGATTTTAGCAGCCTAGGTCATCTAGTACACACCAACCTCTTCCTGTTTCTTCCTTCACAGATGTCTTTCCACAGTAACTTCCCACTGCAAACCAGACACATTTTAAACACCTCTTTCATCAGAGTAAACAATGTATTAAGTAACCAGAGATGTGTGGTAGTAAACTTTTCCTTTCTCCTTTCCAGAAGTTTTTGCTTTAAAGTCCCACATGGGTTCCAGAAAACAGTTCAGCATGTGTTTATTTCTAAGATCATCTCCTTGGATTTAAAAGATTGCTTGTGTCAGTGTACTGCAAGTAAACTCCAGATCAAAAGCCACTGTTGTGTGTCTTGATTGTATGTTTTGGCTTGACCAATTATCCCAAATTTTAGAAGCTAAAATAACACTTGTATTATCTAATAGTTCCCATAGGTGGAAAATCTGGATACAGTTTTGTCACGCCCTGTGTCTTGGGTCTCTCACAACCTGCAATCGAGGTTCTGGTTGGCAGAGACCTCAGTCATGTCACAAGGTTCAACTAGAGAAAAATTCATTTGCAAACTAGCTCATAACATTGCCTGTCACACTCCTACTTCCTTTCAGGCTTAATGGGGGAGGTGTGGCTCCATTCCTGACTGTCTTTCAGAAGAAGCTGTCCTTAATTTCTAACACGATACCTTTTTTCAAAAAAGCCACCAAGAAAGCTCCAAAATCTTCTGTAGCCTAATCATGGGCCTGTTGCCTGTGCCATCTTGAGGAATGGAATTCTACAGATGTGAGTTTAAGGGGTGGGAATCATTAGCATTTAGAAATTTGGCTGACAAAGTATGCTTCCAATCATATAAACTAGACCTTAAACATTTAGTTTTCTGTACTCTGAATTGTTTCATAATACTTGAAACCGTGGAAGCTTAACAAATATAGACTTTTAAATTCAGATAACTCTGGCTGATGTAATAACAAACACCCACACACACACACACACACAAATCAACCCAGAAGTATTTTATTGTTTCCAGGCAAGCAACATTATCTATTGTTAGCATGAGCATACTACATGGATGCTTCTAATTTGTTAAGTCTGAAAGGACAACTAATATGATGATTATGAAGCAGGCTGATAGGAAGCTCAAGCTAATAACAGAGACCATAAAAAAACAAAGTGTTCCAGCTCTACATTGAGCTGAATGCAGAAATGAGTGACTTCAGCCCAGAACAAAACAAAACAAACAAAAAGAAAAAAGTACAGAGCTAAACCCCTACCCAGTTAATTCTAACCAACTCAATAACCATGCAATACAATAAGTATTGCTGCTTTAAAACAGAAAGTTTCACAGTGGCTTACGTAGCAATGGACAATCTAAAGCTATCTTATGTTTTTTTCACAGTTTCAGAATACTTTCTTACATCAAATTAAGGTGGAAGTACTTGATATTTTTAGAATATAGATGAAATATGTTGTATTAGTCAAATTTCCACAACTGGAACAAAATGTGCAACATAATTAGCTCACAAAGAATAAAGATACATTTAACTTAATGGCCTTGGAAATTCCAGATACATGGTCAAATAGATCCATCTTTGGCCTCAATGGAGATGGTAGGAAGCACATGATGGATTAAAATTTCTGTTTCACGCTCCAGAAGCAAGAAGGGGAGGAGGAAAAGGAGGAGGAGGAGGAACAAGAAAAAGATGAAGAGAATAATAACAATGGCAATAAAAAAAGAATAAGGGAGAGCCTAGGTTCAACCCAGCTCCTTTGGGGACACACTCCCAATGGTCTTAGGATCCTTCATTAGACCCTAGCTCCTAAATGTTCTACTATTTCTCAATAGTGATGCCTTTAGGACCAAATCTTTGACCCATAGGGCTTTGAGGGATGTTCCATATCTATAAACTACAGAATATATTATAGTTTGTATACCTATATGACACAAAAAGGTATTGAGAGCAATTGCAGTATTTCAAATCATTAGTGGTATATATGCAACATATTTTCTTCCTTCTAGAAGTTATAACTAATGATAAATTGACAAAGAAACCCTGTGTGTGAGTTGTTCCTTTTTTAAAAGTTGAAAATAATTATTTTCATACAATGTATTCTTTTCACATTTTCCTTCTCCCATCCCCTTCAGACCCTCCCCAGCTCCCTAGTCATCCAACCTTATACTTTCTTTCTCTCTTTAAAAAACAAACAAGCAAATAAGAAACACAGAATTTGAAAAAGAAAGCACAAGAAACACACACACAAGTACAAATTCAGGAGTCATAATATACAAACAAAAGACCAGTAAAAAATATCCCAAACAAAACAGTATGGGACAAAAACATTTCTACAAAAATTTCATTAAGTTGCTTTATTTTTAATACATGACCCATTGCTGCCACTTTCCCTAAGACTATAAATATTGATACATGGTAAGTTCTGTAGTAAATAAAGTAAAGCTACAAATGGTACAGTCATGGAATAAAAAGGTCAATGGGATCAGTAAAGAGAGACTGACACTTCATCTCATGCCTGAGAGTATGGAAGGATGAATCCCAATAACACCTGATCTCTTACTTCCTTTTTTCCTATTTCTCCTGAAATTAATCTGTATTTCTACCATTTTACAGAACACAGTTATACATGTAAGAGTCTTAATGCCAAAACAAAAACTGGCATGCATTCTTAGAGATGTTGGCACCTCATGTCAAGACCTATGAGCAAGTAGACCCTCTTAGTTTGCAGAAGAGACAAGCAATTCTTCTTTGACGGATAAGTAGAAATGATTCTGTCCTTGGTTCCTATCCAGCTTTGGCTAAACCTTCTTTTGTTCTTCTACCTTCAAGTATTCTGGATAGGCATTTTTCTGGCTACTCATCAACTAGTTATTTGCCTCAAGAAAATGGAAAAAATGTGAGAAGGTGCCAGGGTAGAGCAAGTGATACTTTATTTGCCTTTCCTCTCACTATAGCACACCAAATGTAAGAAAAGCTATCTAGAGGCTCTGTACAGAGCCTGGCACCACTGAGCTCCATACAACAGTCTGTCATCTGTATTTGTTAGGCCCAATATACCTGTAATGATGAAGGCATCTTCATTATGATGAATCGCCATAGTCAACAAGATTTGATTTTGGTTTTTTTGTTTTGTTTTGTTTTGTTTTGTTTTGCCATGCCAGAGAAACACAGAATGGTCTGCACAACAAGACCCTGTAGAAGCAATGGAGTTGGAGAGATATTTAAGTGGGGGGAACACCTGGAGAAAAGAAAGAAACAATTAATAATAAGTCATCAAAACAAAAACCCGAAGATTAACTGTTTACACCCCATTGTTTAAACTCCCTTTACTTAAATATATAGTATTCATAGAGCAAAGTGAATCAACCATAAATAATAATAAGTGATTCTTTTCTAAGTGCAAAAGTTACCTGTACATAAATGACTTGTAGGAACTGAGGACCAAAAAGAATTTCTACTTGAAGATTTACAAGTGAGAATTGCGACATTTATAGTCAGATAGCAATGGGTTAGGAGTTGAATTCACTAAACTGAATGTTAAATATTGATCTTTGGTACTCAAGTATTCCTCCCATATAGTCTTCTCTCCAACAGAGTAGTTTAGATTTTATACATGGTCACTTATTGTCAAGAGTATACCACAATTGCTATTGTTTTCTATCTGAAATATTCTTCTGTTTTTGTTGTTTCAAAAGAAGGCTTGCATTTTACTTACTTCATTGTGACTAAACAGCTCTCATTGTTTGTGACTTAATTACAGACGCTTTACAAGGTTTTGTTTTGTATTGTTTTTTAGAAATGACATTCTTGGCCAGGCAAAGGTGGTACATGCCTTTTATCCTAGCACAGGGAGGCAGAGGCAGGCAGATCTCTGTGAGTTCAAGACCAGCCTGATCTACAGAGTGAGTTCCAGGACAGCCAGAGCTACACAGAGAAACCCTGTCTTGAAAAAAACAAAAAAGAACAGGAGGTGGAGGTGGGGGAGAGAAAGGAAGGAAAGGAAGGAAAAAAGAAAATTCCAGGCTTACTCACACCTCTGTTTTTATTAAATTTTGCTTTATGATATTTTTATTGTTTGAAAATTTTAAACATGCATATAATATGTTTTGATCAAATTCAATCTTTCTTCCTTCCCTTCCAATTCCTCACCATTCCACCCCCTACTGTTTTGTTTTGTTTGGTTTGGTTTTGCACCCAACTTCATGAGAGGAAAATGGACTCTCCTACCCTAGCTACAAGCAGTTTCCAGTATCTTCTCAGCTAGGGGTGGAATTTCAGAAACCCCTTCCCCATCCATGCTGAGATCTTGGTTGGTTTGATCTTTTGCAGGTCTTGTGCATCTATCTCTATCTGCTTCAAAAGGAAGCTCTCAAATAAGGGTTGTAAGATGGATTAATCTCTGAGTATAAAGATAAGAACTCTGGAAGTTCATTACTATGGCCATTCAACAATGGTAGCTCAGTAGGTTGTCACCAGATGGCCCTCTGACATAGGTAGCCAAAGTAATGGGCTTAGTTGATGGTACTAATATGAGTTCCATCTTGTGGAGCATACTTTAAATCCAGTCATAAAGTGGTTGTTTACTTCTATAATATTTGTGCAACTATTGAACCATTGGGGAAAATTTGATAATTCAGTTATTATTGTAGATTGAAGATTCCAAAGCTGAGTAGCTGCTGTTTGCTTGCCCCTACCCCTACCACCACCTTCTATCTTCCAGCACTATGAAAGCTAGTCAATAGGGATAAAACTTCCAGGTCAGTACTAGCTTGATTTCCCTGTGCCCTAGGACTAAGTAAGGTAAGTAGCATTTTTAACAACAGAGTATTAGGTTCTTACCAACAAATTCTAGAGGGAAGCTGTCTTAATTAGGGTTTTACTGCTGTGAACAGATACCATGAACCAAGGCAACTTCTATAAGGACAATATTAATTGGGGATGGCTTATGGGTTCAGAGGTTCAGTCCATTATCATCAAGATGGGAGCATGGCAGTATCCAGGCAGGCATGGTGCAGGCAGAGCTGAGAGTTCTACATCTTCATCTGAAGGCTGCTAGCAGAATACTGGCTTCCAGGCAACTAGGCATAAGGTCTTAAAGCCCATGCCACAGTGGCACACCTACTCCAACCAGGCCACACCTCCAAACAGTTCCAGTTCTTGGGCCAAGCATATCCAAACCATGACAGTAGGCAAAATCAATGTCAACAACTCATTGTGTTTGGGATACTTATCAGAACCCTGAAATACTTTTTGATCAAAGTAGGCATATATAATTACATAAAATAACATTAACAAAGCCTAACCATCAGAGTAACTGGTATTTGCACCATATAAGTAACAGAGTATAAGGTGTATATGGTACCTGTCCCACTACTCATAATTTCTTCGCATACAGAAGTCACATACTATGATTCATATTTAGAGGTGGTAACAGTTCGCTACTTTATTATTGCTGTGACCAGATTTCTGATAAGAAGCAACTTGAAGGAGGAAGGGTCTGTTTTGGCTAACAGTTTAGGGTACCATCCATCATGGCAGGGAAGGCATAATGGTAGAAACTTTAGGCAGCTTTTCCCTTAGCATCATCAGCAGTCAGGAAGGAAAGACAGAGAAACAGACAGAGACAGACAGGGACAGACAGAGAGGCAGAGAGAGATAGATGGAGAGACAGAGACAGAGAAAGACAGAGACAGAGAGAGAGCAAGACAGGCAGAGTCAGAAACAGACAGTCAGAGAGAGACGAGACTGGCTAGTAATGTACTTAGTTCCTCTATTTAATTTACTCTGGGACTCCAGGCCATGGGGATGGTGCTGCCCATATTCAGGTTGGTTCTTCCCATGTCTGTTAAACTCCTCTGGAAATTCTTTCAGGGATAGTCAAAGGTCCATCTCCACGGTAATTCTCAATCCTGTCATGCTGGCAGTTTTACAATCAAGGTGTACACTTAATGATTGATCCACTTTCCTATATAAATGCTGTATTTAAGTAAAGATAGTTTACACAACAGAAAAAAACAGTTCCAGATAAATGTTACAGTCACTGTGCCCATTACAAATCCAGGCAACATCAAAGATGCCAAGTAATTCATTCAAAGTTAAAAAGAGAAAAATCGCTGACATCACTGCTTCCATGACTATGGTGAACAGGGCACTTCTTCTCTTGAACCAAGTGATAAGGGCTTTTCCAGAACTAATTATCACCTGAATTGTGCTCGCTGGAGTTGTGGGGACATTATCAAGACACCAGACTCCCTAATTGTGAAGTATGGAGACTCAAATCTAGAGTTGCCCTGAAAGCAGACAAAGGAGAGATGACTGCCATGGAAAGTAGCAACATTGCTGGTGCTGGAGTGGCCAGATGTGGGCACACAGGTGTGGGCCCTGGAAGCAATGAGAACTGAGTAGCCTCTGCTAGGTTCTGTTCCAAAAGAAAATCAGCTCCACACGTCTCACTGAGTCTCACCTGAGCCTTGCTAATGAGAGATGCCCAGCCATGCACATGCCAGAGAGACCCTGAAAGGTGTCAAAATAAGAGTCAGCTTTGAGTGTGCTATAGTTACAAGTTCTTTGTTTAGTAACAACTGCACCAGGCTGGTGAAAGGCTCTATGTAGTTCTGTCTCTCTCTTCCTATGTGTCAGCCATGGAAGAACTCAAACTGGCAGGTAGATACAGGGCTGGAAGAGGCAGGAGAAAGAAATAAAAGGGAAAAAAAGACAACAGAGGACAACACCTATGCCACTCTGTCTGTCCCCTGTCTCTGTCCCTGTCTCTGTCCCAGTCAGAAGTTGACTTGCACAGGGGTAGGTGCTTAAGATTGAATAAAAGATCGAAATCTTCAGGTTAGACTGGATGGGGTAATTTATTTATGGAAACTACACTTGAGACTAGAGAAGAATGAAGGCCTATGGGGTCTGCCTGAGATTTCATCCAGGAAGGAGAGCATTCTGAGAAATCCTGTTGGAGAAGAGGATAGGGAACAGAGTAAGTTATCTTCTAACATCCCACAAGTCAAACATATGTTTTAATGTATGTATGCCAACAAAGGCTTGTGACTTCAGACAAGATGGCAGTCACTTTGATTTTATATTAGAGTACCAACTTGGTATAATTTAATTGTTGAAATTAGTGGCCCTGGAAACATCCCCTTTCAAGAGATGTTAGTGGCAACTCCTCATGGTGTTGCTTCATGGGTGCTCCTAATGACATCTCTCTGTTTCTTCTCTCCCCATTTCTTCATGTGCACCTTCTCCACACACCGTCTTAGAAGATGAAGGAGTGGGCTGGTTTGAAGGGCTCAGCAGCACCGAAGACTGGAGTAGGGAATGGAGAACCCCAGGAATGGACTGCCTGGGCCAGAAAGGTGCTTTTCATAGACTCAGTCAAAACTACCTGAACCTCTTGAAGAGACTGCCTCTTGGAGAGTGGGAGTATGAGTAAGCACAGAAACCATCAAATGCCATTGAAACTGGGAGACTTTTTGGTACATTAAATAAAGTTTAGCAAGAATCTTGGCTGTTAATTACAAATCTACTACCTAAGGACTTTTAAGGTTGATCAAAGGAAGAATGTTAATTGCAGATAAGGCCTTTCCCAAACACTGGGGTACTGCCCAGTGTGTGCGCACTACTTAAAGACAGGAAAAAGCAATTTCAATCAGAAAAAACACAATACTAGGTAGCACTCACCGTGTTGATTGCTTTGCACTTAGCCCATCCAGAACACATTTGTAGGAACCAATTTAAGCCTCAGAGCAAATCCACGAGGTATTAGTCTTACCATTTTATGACAGACAAAAAGTACCATAAACTGACAAAGGAGCTTCCATGTTGTATATACAGAGGGCCACCTAAATCAGGCACCCTAGCAACATTCGTACTGTTAAATCACTACTTTTCAGAAAAGATTTTAGAAGAAAATGTATATTCAGATACAAAGGTAAAATTTGAAAGGGAATTCAACCCCAAAGCTCAGAACTACAAGCTTCAAAACACGTCCATATTCACTTCTACTGCTACTACTGAACTTCATTTACTGGCACAGTTTCTGATTTTAGGGGAGGAGATGATGTGACTACATAATCTGTGACAGTAAAGAGTCTAGCCTTCCCATAGTTCTCATCTGTCCCTGATCCTAAGAATAAATAGCAAGTTCCCACATAGATTCATTCTTAAATCCCACAGAACAAGCCTGCCAAAGTCATTGTGACACACAGTTGACCGGTGGCAGCTACCTCTGAGCTTCATCAACCTGACTCATCAAGTCCAGTCATACCAGAGCCATGACCTGCCAAATACATCATGATCTCTAATTTAAAAATAAAGGTTCAAACGAGTTTACAGAGCGCCAACAACACATGGCATCAACACAACTTTGTCAAAATGAAGGCTAGGCTCTCTCTCCTTGGAATTGAAATAATGCAAAATTTAATCTTGCTGTAGCAACAGTGATAAGAAAGGAAACCCCTGCTTAGCCCTAGCCTTCTGCATGTATGACTCTGCTAAGAGTTTCTTTGGATATACTCTCCCCTTCATCTTAAACAAGTCCCACAGAGGAGGTTTTGTTGTTGATGTTTACCTATTGGAGAGGTCTTACTATACAACCCAGGCTGGGATCAAGGTTCAAATCACTCTGCCCTAGTCTTTGGAGATCTGGTATTAGATATATGTGACATCATGCTTGGCCTTGAGGAAAATATTACATACAAGGAGATGGTGTCAGAAAGGCCAAAGGTCATCACATGGCCACTGATCCCTAGACTCCCTTTTTTCTGTTTATTTGTGTGTATGCATGTGTGTGGTTTGCATGTGCAACTATTGGTATGCAAGGGTGCTCACCTGCTATAGCATGCATGCACACAGAGGTCAGGGGTCAACCTCAGGTGTCAGTTCTCACCTTGCACCTTGTTTTGAGGCAGACTCTCTCTTGATGTTTTGCTACTGTGTTGTATACTCCATGCTGGCCCACCAGCTTCTGGGAGATTCTCCTGTCTCTGCCTCCCGTCTCACCACAGGGATGGTTGGAATACAGACCCCATTGTGCCCAGCTTTTTACAAGACTTCCTGGGATCCAGACTCAGGTTATTAGACTTTCCTGCCAAGTGCTTTACTCACCAAGTCATCTCCTTAGATCCAGTAGCCTGGGATTCTGAGAGCACTGCATTAAATGTCCCTCTATAGTTACACATTTCCGTGGGCTCTGGACCTTGTGCTAATTGAGGTTGCCTCTAGAAGCACAAAAGATCTTAAAGGAGATAGCCCCTATGGCAAGGGTCCGCCTACTTCAATCCCCCATATATGGAATCATCTTATCTCAGCCTCAGCATGGAAGCTTTCCCTGACATTTAGGAAGCTCAGGGAGCTTTAAAAAAAAAATACATCATAGACATAACCAGGCATTGGTGGTGTATACTTTTAATCCTAGCACTCCGGAGGCAGAGTCAAGCAGATTTCTGAGAGTTGAGACCACCCTGGTCTTCATAGAGAATTTCAAGACAGTCAGGACTATTACAATAAAAAACCCTGTCTCAGAAAAAAAAATCATAAACTCAAGTATAAAATTGGAGTAGACAAAGATTTATAGGTGAGCTAGGCATGGTGGAGTCTACATAAAATCACAATACTTGAAAGCCTGAGACAGGTAAGACAGAGCATTTGAGACCAGCCTAGGCTATCTGTTGAGTTCAAAGGCAGCATGAAATAGATAATGAGAATCTGTCCTTCCCCCGAAATATTGCCGAATGGCAACGAAAATATAAATGATAGACCATTTTTAAAAGATAAATTGGTTCGCATAAAAATGTGAAACTTCACCTCTTCAAATGACAGCTTTAAAAAAATATCCACAAACCAAGAGGAAATATTTATGCTACATATATTTGACAAAAGACTTGTATCCAGAATATAGATCCCTTAAAACTCAACAATAAAGCAAGAATGCCTAATAAAAATGGGCAAACTACTTGAGTAGACAAATCTGAAGACAATAATGCAAATAACCAATCAGTGCATGAACAAAACTGTTGATAATCTTGTCAATATGCAAATGAAGCCCAGAGTAATAGTTCTAAATTGGAAAGGCCTTAGCCTAGAATATGCCTTAGTGATCAAGCACTTGCCTAGCATACGTGAATCCTGAGTTGAATCTCTAGTATTGCAAAGAGGAGAGGAAAGAAGGGAAACAGGAGAAAGACCTAACACTATCAAGTTTTGGCCAGAGTTTACAGCAAATAGATTCCCTACATGGCTGGCAAGTCTATGAAATGGTGCAGTCTCTTTTGAGACCAGTTTTGTAGCTGTTCATCAAGTTAAATATGACTGAGTCATGCCACTTCTAGGCTCTTACTCAAAAGAAATAAAAAAATATATGAATGCAGGAAGTCTTTAATCAAAGGCTTAATTTATAATGGAATTCGTGAATAGAAGCTTTACTCATAGCATCCAAAGATTAGCAACAACCCAAATAGATGAACACATTTTCATGCACTAATACAGTAAAACACTATTCAGCAATAAAAGGGAGCGCACTATGCAGGCATGCAAAACTCTGGATGAATCTCGCAATAATTATGCTGAGTGAAAGAAAGCAGACAACAGGAAAAGACTACAGTGTAGGATTCCATTTATATCATATCATATTCTAAAGCAAACAAAAGTAATCCGTAGTGACAGAAAGCAGATCACTGGGTGCCTGGGACTGGAGGAAAGCATTGGGTTGCCTGCAAATGGACATGAGGAAAATAAGTGTAGGACCAGGAGTGTTGTCCTTGTTGGTTACAGAGGTATACATACCACATGTGGCTGTGTACACTTGACATAAGCTTCAAAATGTCCTATTTTGGTTTGTGTGGATCGAACCTCAGTTATGTTAGGTAGGTTGTTTGTCTGTTTGAGACTCTGGCTGGCCATGAACTTTCTAAGCACTGGAAGATATCTTGCACGTTCTGATCCTCCTGCCTCTACTTCTCTAGAATTTGGGTGACCAGCTAAGCCACCACACCCGGCTTCTGGGAAAGTTAATGTTGAAGTAAATGTTTACATAACGGGCAGGTATTTGGAGCACAAGGAAGAAGAGTTTAAAAATGCACTGCTGAAAGTAATGAAGTAATTTTGACCTCAAAAAAGACAAGAGCTGCCGGTCCTGGATAACGACAACCTGACTCTGCCATTTGTCACCCAGGGCAGCCAGTCAGTGAGGCTTTGGGCAATAAAATTAACATCCCTTATCCTCCATGTCAAGCAGAACAGCAAAGATGAGGGATTTAGCTCCAGCAATAGCTTCCAGGCCTGAGAGAACATGGCCCCTGACTGCTGTCAAGATTAAAGAGCATCCAGAGCTACCTATTGCTTCTGCAGCACAGAGCCTCAAGCTCTTGCTGCCTGCAGCTTCCAGACTCCTGAGCTGGGAAAAGTAGGCTTCTGTGAAACACATGGTTGGAGTGAAGTATAAATAAGTCCTAGTCCCCTCAGGTCCCTGGAGACAGGGGAGATCCTCTTTCTCAGTAGAATGCATGACAGTTTCTCTCATAGGAAGGACCTTATATCTTCAAATTCAGGAAAACTGTGCCTGTATGTTGGTAATGACTGTAGAAGGCTCCTATTGCAAAGGCCACTGCTAGAAGATGCAAGTTGTTAAGTGTTTTCTTCAGTTGACCATCCATCCATTCATCATTCATTGAAGAATCATCTTTTTAACACTTGCTCTGTGCTAAGAGAGAGAAAAGGATAGAGGGAAGGAGGGAGGGAGGGTTGCTTAGGAATTCTATTTTCCACACTTATAAAGTATAAGTGACTATAAACACTCCAGCTCCTTGCCTCCTGTGTGTTTTAAGATTTTCACTTTACTGTCACTAGAGCTGCCCCAGAGACAGCTACAAAGTCACCCTCCCTTTGAGGAACGTGGTTTAACAATGCTTCCTCCTTCTGTAATACTTACCCAGGAAACGCTTCTTTGTCAATTGATTTCCCAGAAATCTTCACTCTTGTACTGGGAAACTCTGCCTAAGATATGTTCCAGTGTGGAACATTGAAATTGGGCTGTAGTGGTGCCAGAAGGGGAAACTTCGGTCACTAGAGACTTCTAAGAAAGAGAGGAGTTGGTATGGACCTCTGTCTGTCTGTCTGTCTGTCTGTCTGTCTGTCTTTATGTGTCTGTGTCTGTCTCTTTGTCTGTGTGTGTCTGTGGGTGGTGGGTAGATACAATAACAGACTCATAAACAAAGGGAGGAATACTGAAGCTCCAAGTTGTTGATTTAACAAAATTATCTGAAGCACAGTACTTGCAAACAAAGCAAGCTACACATGATGTGGGAAGACCTGTTAGAGATATCAGGGGATGATATACTGAAGATCAAGGGCACATTAAGAACTTTATCATAAAGGCAATAGGGAGCTCCTGGTAGTGCCAAGGTCAGATTCGCTCCTTAGGAAGATAACGCTGCAATGTGAAGAATGTGTTTGTTTAATCGGAGTAAGACAGGAGTCTGAGAACTGTATCATAGACTTTTAAATCACAACTAAAATAAGACAATCAGAATAGACTAGAAATCCATGAATAGTTCAAGAAGTGCTCTAAAGCCATAATCAAAACAAAACAAGAAACAAAAAACTTGCATTTCCTTTGATTATGTAATTCAACATTGAGGAGTTTATAGGTAAAAAGAGGGAGGCAAGATAATTTGTGAATATTGTCATTGGTTCAATTTTCTGGGAAAGAGACTATCATTTAGACACTGGTATCCAGCCTTGACCATTGCTAGGGAGCATGGAGGGAGAATTTGAGCTGAGATGAAAAGTAAAAGAAAAACCCAAGCATTGGTAAGTGATGCAGAATATCAGAGTTCTTCTCTAACTGGGTCCCACCAAAGTCACAGGGGAATTTATTGCTGGCAATAATCCTGTTTTGTTTTGTTTTGTTTTGTTTTGTTTTGTTTTGTTTCTCATTGAAATTTTGAGCTCCCTTATTCTGACACTGCTTGCTGTGACAACTCAAAGACCAAACGGAATATGTTGGGAGTACTGTGTAAGAGCAGCCTGAGAATTAGGGGGCAGTTCTCAGGACCCCAGAATGGAAGGGATATTTAATCATTCCTGGGCTCAGTGATGGGTCTGGAAAATATATAGAGGAGGCCAAGCCACTTGCCTTTGTGCCATAAGAATGCCTCCATTAAAATGTCATTCAGCTAGAAGAGGCAGAAAGAAAAACAAACCTTTCAGCTGTAATTTTGCACTGGGCTTTTTACATGTAAATCAAGGGGATACAAATGGCTTTCTCCATCAGTCATAAGTGTCAAAGGCTCGGAGGTCCACAGCTGTTATTCGGCTGTATTTACCCATTGACCATTGCAACAAGCAATCAAGTTGCCTCCAGAAAGTATGGTTCTGAGTCCAAGTTGCAAGTTCAACCACTTGAAACATTTGATTGTGTGGTGCCATGAAATTTCAAAGACTTTTACAAAGGAGGGATGATCCTCAAGATCGGGCCGAGCTGAGGTATTGCGGTTGGTATTGTGGTTGTTGGGTCTGACTTTGCTTGTTCCTCAAAACACCTCCTGCTATAAACAAATTGCCCTTTGTCTCTTAGGGGACAAAATGCAGTTCATGCACATCTAAGGAAGGGTTAAGAGAGACTTGGAAACTTTGGCAGAGTCTAGAAATGAGCAGTGTTAACAGTAATCCCTGTACACAATGGATGCTTGATAAGTAGCTGTGTAGTAGCTGCTTCAGATGCTACTCTATAGCAAAACCTACTGTGGCTATTGCCTCATACTTGGGAAAATGGCCAGTATGTTTATCCCCATCTTTACTAGATTATAAAACCATAGATTGTAAAGATTATAATCTCTACATCTGCCACCCACCCCATACCTCCTATGCTGACCAACTGAGATGCATGTGTATTCCAGGTCATACTCTAGATCATTTGGGGAAAAGGGATCACATATAAAAGAAGAAGACAGAACGCTGTATTGTTCTCCCAACTTTCCACTGACGAGTGATCACAAAAGAATTACTAAATTCCTTGGAGTAACAGTTTTCCCAACCAGAAAATAGATAAATCACCCCCCTGTTTACAAAGTGCTCGGGTAAAACAAATGGAAACATAATCAAAAGTTTATCAAGTGAGATCTCTCAACTAGAATAAAAATTACACCGTGACGTTTGTAGCAAACTCAATATTTTGTTAGTCAAATTCCATCGAAATTATACTTAGGTACATTAACTTAATTTAAAAACTAGTGGCAAATTTTATTACTATTTGACACATAACTGCTCCGCATAATCATTCAATCAGAGCTCCCCTGAAACAAATTAATGCTGATGCAACCTAATTTTTTTTTAAATTTGAACTAGTTTAAGAATACAGAGAAGTATGAAGAATAATCTAACAAACAGCCCCACACCTGCTCCCCAGCTCTGCTCTACAGTCACACTTTCACATCCTTCCTTCACTCTCTTCAGAACAAAAAGGTAGACGTGGACTTCCCTGCAGAGACACTTTTTCTGTGCCTTCCCCTCTTTCCCCAAGTCATATACTCTCACATTTTTTTCTGTTTTAGCCACACTGACAGTACTCCACCTCAGGAACCTAAGTGGAAAGTCCATTTGACTCTCATAGGTAAAGGAATTGGGAAGAGAGATTAACACCTCCGAGAGAGAGAGAGAGAGAGAGAGAGAGAGAGAGAGAGAGAGAGAGAGAGAGCACTAGCCAATGGAGACAGAGTAAGTATAGAGTCAACTCTTGTTGGTTGTAGGAATACTGTAGAGAGCCGCACCCGAGCCGGCAGCCTCCATTACAAGATGGCGCCGGCATCCGGTGTCTTCTCCCTGTAACAAGTAGTCTGCGCATGTGCCTAGGGCCAGAGCGCGCCAAGTCACAGCCTATCCCGAGGCATCTCATGAGGTAATGAGCAAACAGCCAATCAGAGGTGAACACGTCGCTCCAGGGTGTATATAAGCAGTGCATTTTCCAGGGCTCGCCCTCTCCTCGCCACATGGTAATAAAGGTTTGCTGCAGAAGGATCCTGTGTGTGTGTCCGTGTGTTCCTGCCAGCGGGAAAATAGCGTAGACCACAGAATACCTCCCACATACATTACCCAAATCCACAAATGTTCATATCTCACAATATTTGTATAGTAAAGGAGGAGGTGTCTTGGTGGTTAAAGTACTTATTGAGTCATCATAAGGACCTGAGTTCCGATCCATAATGCTCACATAAAAAGTTGGGCATTCTGTAGCCCTAGAGCTTGGTAAGAGAGGAAAAAGGCAGATTCAGGGCTCAAGGGCCAGCCAATCTAGCTACAATAACAAGCTCTAGACTCAGTGAGAGATCATGTTTCCTAAAGTAAGATAGGAAAACATTAAAGAAGATACCCAACGTCAACTTCTGCCCCCCTATACACACACATGCACACCCAAACAACTATGTGCATATACCTAAACACAGAATAAATAAATTAAATAAGCTTATATAGTATTTGCATATAACCTCCCAATCAAGACTCTCTAGAGCAGTGGTTCTCAACCTTCCTAATGCTGGGACCCTTTTATACAGTTCCTCATGTTGTGCTGGCCACAAACATAACATTATTTTTGTTGCTACTTCATAATTGTGATTTTGCTGTTGTTATGAATCATAATGTAAATATCTGCATTGTTCTGATGTTCTTAGACAATCCACAAAAAAACATCATTCAACCCTAGTAGGGTTGAGACTCAGCGTGAGAACCTCTACTCTAGAGGAAGTAACCCAGCAGATGAATATGCATCACAATGAGAGCTTACTCCATTTACTTAGTGGATAACTTTCTACATGCTGGAGAGACCGAGAGCCTAGTACCTGCTCAGTCCATGCATCTGGACTCCTCAGCAATCCCAATCAAGTGCTAAAGGCCTGGAGAAGTCCTGGAAAGTTGCTGGTCTTCAGTCCACATCAGTGGGCCAATGAAGCTGGGTTTCTAAAGAAAGTAACAATAATGGTAGCAACAGAGAAAACACGTGCACTGAGGAGCAAAGATGGGCAGGCAAAAAAATCCCAATTTTTCCCTCAGACCTCTTTAGAGCTGGCCTTCACAGGATGATATTGCCCATTCTGGGATGGGTCTTCTCCCTCGATTACTTCTTCTAGGAAATCCCCTCACAAACCTGCTCAGAGGTATGTCTCTTAGTTGATTTGAGATCCTCTCAAGTTGACGACCAAGATCAAGCATCATGCTCCTTTATACATTAAACCATTTCTCCAGGACTTAAAATATCTCACATAATGTGAATGCTGTGTAACTAGTTGTTATACTGTATGGTTTAGTAAATATTCACAAAAAAAAAAAAA